>SJYX01011286.1:12640-40988 GCA_006410675.1 Oreotragus oreotragus | reverse complement strand
CCAGAGACTGTCCTCAGGCAGAATACATTGTTGTTATATAATCCTAAAGAATGTAGAGAAGAAGAAAAAAAAGTTTGTCCTTCCTTCCTCCTTGAGAATTCCAGACCCCTCTCTCTTGGGGACCCCTAGACTTCTTATCAACCTGCCTAGGAAATGACTCTCTCAAGATGAAACACTTCTGAAGGCAGAATTAAAAATATCTACTGAGCAGGATAAACTCAGATATGCAGATGACACCACCCTTATGGCAGAAAGTGAAGAGGAACTAAAAAGCCTCTTGATGAAAGTGAAAGAGGAGAGTGAAATGGTTGGCTTAAAGCTCAACTTTCAGAAAGCTAAGATGGCATCTGGTCCCATGACTCCATGGCAAATAGATGGAGAAACAACAGAAACAGTGACAGACTTTCTTTTTCTTGGTTTCCAAAATCACTGCAGATGGTGACTGCAGCCATGAAATTAAAAGATGCTTGCTCCTTGGAAGAAATGCTATACCAACCTAAACAGCATATTAAAAAGCAAAGATAGTACTTTGCCAACAAAGGTCCGTCTAGTCAAATTTATTGTTTTTCCAGTAGTCATGTATGAATGTGAGAGCTGGACTATAAAGAAAACTGAGCACTGAAGAATTGATGTTTTTGAACTATGGTATTGGAGAAGACTCTCCAGTCCCTTGGACTCCAAGGAGATCCAACTAGTCCATCCTAAAGGAAATCAGCCCTGAATATTCATTGGAAGGACTGATGATGAAGTTGAAACTCCAATACTTTGGACACCTGATGCAAAGAACTGATTCATTGCAAAAGACTCTGATAATGGGAAAGATGAAGGCAGGAGGAGAAGGGGATAACCGAGGGTGAGATGGTTGGATGGCATCACTGATTCGATGGACATGAGTCTGAACAAGCTCTGGGAGTTTGTGATGGACAGGGAAGCCTGGCGTGCTGCAGTCCATGAGGCTGCAAAGAGTCAGACACAACTGAGAGACTGAACTGACTTGAGCAGGAAGACAGACCTGAAGGTGCTACCAGGATGAGGACCAAAGACTCAAATGTGGTAATACATACTGAAGAGATATAGAAGATATATTCAGGGTTTAAAACAAAAGGTATTTCTTTGGTCACAGTTCTAGAGGTCCGAAGTCCAAATCATGGTGTGGGCAGAGCCAGGATCTCTCCAAAGTGGTAATTCTTTGCATCTTCCACCTTATGGTGGTTGCTGGCATTCCTGGTCTCCCTTGGCTTATGACAGCATAACTCTCTACCACTGCCATCACATGGCCTTTTTCCTCTTGTCTCTGTATCCTCTCCTCTTCTAAGGATGCTAGTCATTGGTTTAGAATCCAGGAAAATTTCCTCGTGGGATCCTTAACCAGTTACATTGATAGAACCCTTTTTGCAAATAAGAACACTTTATGAGGTTCCAGGTGGACGTGGATTTTGAGGAGACACTATTCAATCCACTGCTGAAACAACTAAAGAAAACGTGAAAAAAAAAACTGGAAATATAAAACTGGGTGTATTCACAAACTGAAATGCTCAACTTTTTTGACCCCATAGAATTTATCCCACCAGGGTCCTCTGTCCATGGGATTTTCCAGGCAAGAATACTGGAGTGGTTTGCCATTTCCTTCTCCAGGGACTGCATCTTCCTGACCCAGGGACTGAACCTGGGTCTCCTGCACTGCAGGCAGATTCTTTACCAACTGAGCTACCAAGGGAGGTCCATATATTAGTAAAATTGAATCAACCAGAAATGCATAAGTAGTTACCTGATTCTGTGTGAAAAAGTTGTCTCTAATTATGCATACAACATGATTCCCATTTATATAAACTCAAAACAATAGACCAGTCTCTCTGTTTTGGTCATATAGAAATACAGTAAATTATACTTTAATAAGTGAAAGCAAATAATTATTAAAAATGGAGGATAGTGTTTATGATGCTGCTGCTGCTAAGTCACTTCAGTCGTGTCCGACTCTGTGTGATCCCATAGACGGCAGCCCACCAGGCTCCCCCGTCCCTGGGATTTTCCAGGCAAGAACACTGGAGTGGGTTGCCATTTCCTTCTCCAAGGCATGAAAGAGAAAAGTGAAAGTGAAGTCGCTCAGTCTGTCCGACTGTTAGCGACCCCATGGACTGCAGCCCACCAGGCTACTCCGTTCATTGGATTTTCCAGGCAAGAGTACTGGGGTGGGGTGCCATTGCCTTCCCCGTTTATGATGAGATGTGGAAAATAGAAGAATGAAGGGTGAAACTAGAGAGGCACACAGACAATTGCAACAGTGTTGGTGATATTCTAGTTCTTAGGTTGGGTGGTGGTTTCACTAAGATACATGTATATGTTTATATCTGTATTGTGTGTATGTGTGTAAAATATTGTGTAATACAATTACTTTTTAAAGACTGAAAGAAAAAGTTACAAATAAGAAAACAGATGCCTCAAACTTAAGTAATTTAAATAGACATAACTGCATGAAATGTAAAAGGAAGAGAGGGACAAAAAATTACTGAAATAAGCATAAAGAAAGAGCACTTGCACTATTTTTGTTAATTTACACTCATTTCTCACATATTTATATATGGAAGTAAAAGTATTTACCTTTTAACTGTGACAAATAATAACATTAAAAGAGATGAAAATTACATTTTAATTCATTTTAAAAGCAATATGAAAATACTGTATGTATATTTCATTCCAGTATATTCACACATAACTAATGATATTTTATATCATTGTTGAATTCTGATCAACTTGTTACATGAGACATATGGAAATACCTATTTAACAAAATGAAATACCTATTTTTAAAAATGCTGTAAATTACATTTTGGTAATTAAACATGGAAATTTTGCATTTAAAAATAAAAGATAAACCATAAATATGGCCAGATTACAAAAATTTAATTACCTCTCACTTCTGCTAATGCTAATCAGCTATGTAATAATTATTGAAAATATTGTTCCAAGGCGTAATGTGAATAAACAGTGTTTACCTTGACATATTACAAAAACATTTTAAAATGCTTAAATAAGCGTCAAAGCCATTTATCAAGCAATGCACCATACATTATAATATTATTCATTTATTAAACTCTATATAATGATAATTTATTACTTTGATATTTCTATGACTTTATTTGTGGCAGTTCTTCTTTACTGAGAATTAGAGTACTTTTAAAAATTAATTTATTTATTTTAAATGGAGGCTAATTACTTTACAATATTGTAGTGGTTTTTGCCGTATATTGACATGAACCCACCATGGGTGTACATGTGTTCCATATCCTAAATCTCTCCCCTCTCCCCTCTGCCTCCCCATCCAATCCCTCAGCATCATACCAGTGCTCCAGCCCTGAGCACCCTGTCTCATGCATCAAACCTGGACTGGCAATCTAGTTCACATATGGTAATATACATGTTTCAATGCTATTCTCTCAAATCATCCAACCCTTGCCTTCTCCCACAGAGTCCAAAAATCTGTTCTTTACATCTGTGTCTCTTTTGCTGTCTCACATGTAGGGTCATTGTTACTATCTTTCTAAATTCCATATATATGCATTGATATACTGTATTGTGTTTTTCTTTCTGACTTACTTCACTCTGTATAATACTTCACTCCAGTTTCATCCACCTCATTAGAACTGATTCAAATGTATTCTTTTTAATAGCTGAGTAATATTCCATTGTGAATATGTACCACAGCTTTCTTATCCATTCCTTACTGATGAACATTTAGGTTGCTTCCTTGTCCAAGCTATCATAAACAATGCTGTTATGAACATTGGAGTATACATGTCTCTTTCAATTCTGGTTTCCTTAGTGTGTATGCCCAGCAATGGGGTTACTGTGTTGTATGGCAGTTCTATTTCCAGTTTTTTAAGGAATCTCCAAAATGTTCTCCATAGTGGCTGTACTAGTTTGTATTCCCAACAACAGTGTAAGAGGTCTCCCTTTTCTCTACACCCTCTCCAGCATGTTTTTTTTTTTTCTTAAATATAAATTTATTTCAATGGAGTATTACTCAGCCATTAAAAAGAATACATTTGAATCAGTTCTAATGAGGGGATGAAACTGGAGCCTATTATACAGAGTGAAGTAAGCCAGAAAGAAAAACACCAATACAGCATTTATTGTTTGTAGACTTTTTGATAGCAGACATTCTGAGCGGTGTGAGATGGTATCTCATTGTGGTTTTGATTTGCATTTCTCTCATAATGAGTGATGTTGAGCATATTTTCATGTATTTGTTAGCCATCTATATGACTTCTTTGGAGAAATGTCTGTTTAGTTCTTTGGCCCACTTTTTTATTAGGTCGTTTATTTTTCTGGAAATGAGCTGCATGAGCTGCTTGTACATTTTCGAGATTAACTCTTTGTCAGTTGCTTTATTGCTATTATTTTCTCACATTCTGAAAGCTGTCTTTTAACTTTGCTTATAGTTTCCTTCATAGTGCAAAACCTTGAGTAAACATAAAAACCAGAATTTTTGCTTTCTATTGTGCGTCTATCCCACAACCTTTATTCTCCAGTTTTTGTAATATTGTTTGACTTGTAGATAAACTCATAGAAGTGCAATTCATTTCAGTTGTTCAGTCATGTCTGGTTCTTTGAAACTTCATGGACTGGAGCACGCCAGGTTTCCCTGTTCATCACCAATTCCCAGAGCTTACTCAAACTCTTGTCTATCAAGTCGGTGATGCCATCCAACCATCTCATCCTCTGTCATCCCCTTCTCTTCCAGCCTTCAATCCTTCCCAGCACCAGGGTCTTTTACAATGAGTCAGTTCTTCACATCAGGTGGCGAAAGTATTGGAATTTCAGCTTCAACATCAGTCCTTCTGATGAATATTCAAAACTGATTTCCTTTAGGATGGACTGGTTGGATCTCCTTGTAGTCCAAGGGACTCTCAAAAGTCCTCTCCAACACCACAGTTCAAAAGCATCAATTCCTGTGTGCTCAGATTTCTTTATAGTCCAACTCTCACATCCATACATGACCACTGGAAAAACCATAGCCTTGACNATGGACTGGTTGGATCTCCTTGTAGTCCAAGGGACTCTCAAAAGTCCTCTCCAACACCACAGTTCAAAAGCATCAATTCCTGTGTGCTCAGATTTCTTTATAGTCCAACTCTCACATCCATACATGACCACTGGAAAAACCATAGCCTTGACGAGGCAGACATTTGTTGCCAAAGTGATGTCTCTATTTTTAATATGTTGTCTAGGTTGACCATAACTTTTCTTCCAAGTAGTAAGTGTCTTTTAATTTCATGGCTACAGTCACCATTTGCAGTGATTTTGAAGCACAAACAAATAAAGTATCTCACTGTTTCCATTATTTTCCCATCTATTTGCCATGAAGTAATGGGACCAGATGCCATAATCTTAGTTTTCTGAATGCTGAGCTTTTAGCCAACTTTTTCATTCTCCTCTTTCACTTTGATAAAGAGGTTCTTTAGTTTTTTACTTTCTACCATAAGGGTAGTGTCATCTGTATATCTGAGGTTATTTATGTTTCTCCAGCAATCTTGGTTCTATCTTGTGCTTCATCCAGGCTGGCATTTCACATGATGTACTCTGCATATAAGTTAAATAAGCAGGGTGACANCTTTCACTTTGATAAAGAGGTTCTTTAGTTTTTTACTTTCTACCATAAGGGTAGTGTCATCTGTATATCTGAGGTTATTTATGTTTCTCCAGCAATCTTGGTTCTATCTTGTGCTTCATCCAGGCTGGCATTTCACATGATGTACTCTGCATATAAGTTAAATAAGCAGGGTGACAATATACACCCTTGATGTACTCCTTTCCCTAATTGGAACCAGTCTGTTGTTCAATGTTCAATTCTAACTGTTGCTCCTTGACCTGCATACATATTTCTCAGGAGGCAGGTCAGGTGGTCTTGTATTCCCATCTCTTTAAGAATTTTCCATAGTTTGTTGTGATCCACACAGTCAAAGTCATATCAGTACTCAATTGTTTTTTTGATTAATGTTTAGTTGTGTTTGAAGGTTTTCTCCATCTAGTAGTTTTAAAGCTTTATCTTACTTTTGGCTTTCTCTCTGATAAACTGTATCTTTCTCTTTCCTCTCCCACTCTAAATAGGCATGCTTTAAAATAGGAAGGAATAAAAGCCCCAAATGTAACTTCTTTGGAAGTTTCTAAAGAGCCTGTCAGTTCATTGCTTGTTCTAGAAACTAGTAGATACAATGTCCATTACTGTCTCATTCCTTCATTAAAAAAGTTTTAATTCCTGTAGTCAATGTTGTGAGGCTGCTCTACACACACACACATACACACACACAGACACACACATACACACGAAGAGCACCATCTTGCTACAGCCTTAAAGTCAATTATTGGTGGAAATATTCAATTCAAAAATAAATGAAATCCAGATCTTTGAAGAATTTCTAGTTTTGACATAAGTCAAAACTAAATTTTGAAGATTACAATTATCTATCCCCCCCTCACCAATTCTATAGCTGCTTAGATAATGTGTAATGCTATTTGCATGGTGTATAATACCCTGGATGTTTCATCTGTATTATTTATTTTTCCCACTTGAATAAGAAAGAGTGATTTTACAACACATTATAGAATTTTGCAAAAGTAATGCAATTGAATGCTAAAAAGTACTTTTCCACTGGTATAGAAGGACACAGCTATCTCATTTTCCTGATCTTTAAAACAATAAAAGTGTTTTATACCTATGAACCATGCCCATAGGAAATAGACCAAACTGGCTAAGGGAACAAGACTACCGTTTCTGGATTGCAAGTCCACTTCATTCTGATTTACTAAAAGCTATCCTGACTTCTGTTCACATTTACATCTCATTTTATAGAGTTGTACCCATGTAAAATTATGGACACCTTCTGTTGAAGATGTGGAAGTTCTAATCCTCACATGATTAAAAAAAGACACTCAGCTAGCTCTCAGAAAGCTCCCTGTAACTGTAACCCTCCTGAGATTTTTCTCACACAATTCTTCCAACAGACCAAAGATGTTCATAAGATCAGTGTGAAGAGCAAATTAGATGGTACATACTAACTACAGCAAGAGTTCTGATTTATTGCAACTGTGCAAGTTATTTGAATGTTAATATGTAATATTTCTTCAAAAATACTTATGTTTCTGATTTTCACAGTGTTTCAGAATTGTTCATATTCCATAAACTAGACTCTGTTTTCACTCAGAGTTCCCAGGTTAATGAGGGAAGATAGCTTGACTGACTTCATATGTATGTTTTCTTTATACGGCAACACACTTTTGATTTACTTTCACTTGATAGAGTAGAAAGAACCTTCTGCCATTAACCTTAGTCTCTGTATCCTCCAAATATTATTCTGTTAATGATCCCCTTTTAGGAGAAATAAATCATGAAAATAAAAGCCTTACCAATAATTACTTACCATCTTGTTTTCATAATGTACTTAAATATTTATACTTCTACTCCTCCATTAAACTAATCAAATGAGAAATACTGCTAAAGGAATTGCCTTATAAATAAGGCTGCCCAGAAAGATGATAATCTACTTTTCTATGCCTCTGTAATTTTCTAACCAAATAGGTTTTCATTGTGTTGCAAAATACTAGCAGATTACCAGTGACATGAAAAATGTGTCACCACATACAAACTCAGGCTGATACTAATGACTATTATTCATCCTATTATTGACTCTCAAGGGATTCTATTTACAAAAAGCAATGCTTGACTCAAGGAATAAATAATGCATTTCAAAAATACAAAGTACTTTTTTACTCTTCCATTAACTCTAGTCCTTTGTTAAGAAAAGCTAATTTTATTTAAAACAGTGATTATCTGCTTAGATTTGTGCATGCATTTAAAGACAAGTTTGAACACATCAGTTAACTTAGATAAATATTCCATTGCTATTTTAGGATAGTAAAAATTAATGTTCCTATTAGAATCCCATTTACAGTCATCTTTTAGAGCCCACATCATCCTTGGAAATTCAAGGAAAATGGAAAAGTAAATCTTTACCAAAATAGACCTTTTAAATGACATTAAGAATAATGAAAAATATGTTTAAAAACTTATTTTTGCTTCTTCCTCTCAAGAGTCTTGCTTTTGAGGCTTTATTGAGAAGTAGACATTAGTACACATGATACATATACCTATGTACGTATATATATAAACATAGTATATGTATGTATATAATATTTTAAATGTAAGTTTTTAGATGCTTTCTAAAGCTATCTAATGTTCTTAAGCTATTGGGTGTAAATATGTTCAGAATTTAAATTTTACAGGCAAACTACTTATCTGAGGTTTTCTTCCATTTATTTTGAAGTTAGTGTTGTAGGATGAGTTCAGATTACTACATAGTAAAATAAAAATCTATATTGTGATTCAATTCACTTGAGGTAATGTATTTTTTAATCAATATTGAATTTAATATAAAAACTAGTCACTTTATGAATTTTCATAAAAGAGTAGTAAATGTCATATTAGGGATGAACATCAGTGANGAGTTCAGATTACTACATAGTAAAATAAAAATCTATATTGTGATTCAATTCACTTGAGGTAATGTATTTTTTAATCAATATTGAATTTAATATAAAAACTAGTCACTTTATGAATTTTCATAAAAGAGTAGTAAATGTCATATTAGGGATGAACATCAGTGAGCTTAACATTCAAGAAAGGAAACTGGAAATTTGTAAAGAAACTACTTAAAAACAATCACGAATCATGTTTATTATTCATTTAATTTAAAATACCACATGCATATTTCTTATTTGAAAAAGAAATATGCTTTTCTAAAACTTGTATTTAATAAATATGTTGGACCTTTGATCAGTACATAACCTGAACACACTGCATAAAAATATTTACGCTATGCAAATAACAGATTCATTTATTTGTTTATTAAAAATTATTATCAAGGGAAAGCATGTTTGTACAATTGATCCTTTTAGTTTATTTTATACAGAAAATACTTCTAAATTCCCAACCCTGTATTACCCCTCCACATCCTCTCCAGTATTTCTTATTTGTGTTCTTTTTTTGATGATATCCATTCTGACAGGTGTTAGTTGACATCTCCTTAGGTTTTGATTTGCATTTCCTTAATGCTTAGTAATGCTGAGCATCATCATCTGCATTTTTGCTATCTGCATGTCTTCTTTGTAAAAATGTCTGTTCATGTTTTCTGCCTCTTTTTTAAAAAATTAGATTATTTGCTTTTTCTTTTGGATGTCATTATATGAGCTGTTTATTTATTTGGGGCATTAACATCTTATTAGTCATATCACTTGCAAATACTTTTTCCCTTTCAGTAGGTTGTATTTTTTGTTTTGTCCGTGGTTTCCTTAGGTGTGTAAAACTTTTAAATGTAATTAGGTCCCATTGGTTTATTTTCACCTTTTTGTTTTAAGAGACATATACAAAAAAATACTGCTGCAGTTTTTGACAAAGAGCATTCTGCATGTGTTTTCCTTTGGTTTTACTGTTCCTGATCTTCCACTTAGGTCTTTGGTCTTCCCAGGTGGCGCTAGTGATAAAAAAAAACCCATCTGATGAAGAATCCACTTGCCAGTGTTGGATATGTAAGAGACATGGGTTTGATCCTTGGTTTGGGAAAATCCCCTGAGGGAGGGCATGGCAACCCACTCCAGCACTCTTGGCAGGAGAATCCTTTGAACAAAGGAGCCTGGCAGGCTAAAGTCCACAGAGTAACAAAGAGCTGGAAATGCCTGAAGCAAATAGCATGCAGCACGCACATAGGTCTTTAATCCACTTTGAGTTTGACAGAGTGCCTGATGTACTATGGATGGAGGTTTGTGACACTGTACAGGAGACAGGGACCAAGATCACCCTCACGAAAAAGAAATTCAAAACACAAAATGACTCTCTGAGGAGGCCTTACAAATAGTTGTGAAAAGAAGAGAAGCAAAAACAAAGGGGGAAAGGAAAGATATAGCCATTTGAATGTAGAGTTCCAAAAAATAGCAAGGAGAGATAAGAAAGCCTTCCTCAGTGATCAGTGCAAAGAGATAGAGGAAAACAATAGAATGGGAAAGACTAGAGATCTCTTAAAGAAAATTAGAGATATCAAGGGAACATTTCATGCAAAGATGAGCAAAATAAAGAACAGAAATGGTACAGACCTAACAGAAGCCGAAGATATTAAGAAGAAGTAGCATGAATACACAGAAGAATTATATAAAAAAGATATTCATAACCCAGATAATCGTGATGATGTGATCACTCACCTAGAGACAGACATCCTGGAATGTGAAGTCAAGTGGGCCTTAGGAAGCATCACTACAAACAAATTTAGTGGAGGTGATGGAATTCCAATTGAGCTATTTCAAATCTTAAAAGATGATGCTGTGAAATGCTGCCCTCAATATGCCAACAAATTTGGAAAATGCAGCAGTGACCACAGGACTGAAAAGGTCAGTTTTCATTCCAATCCAAAGAAAGGCAATGCCAAAGAATGCTCAAACTAATGCACAATTGTACTCATCTCACCTGCTAGTAAAGTAATGCTCAAAATTCTCCAAGCCAGGCTTCAACAGTACATGAAAAGTGAAATTCCAGATGTTCAAGCTGAATTTAGAAAAGCAGAAGAACCAGAGATCAAATTGCCAACTCCATTGGATCATCAAAAAACCAAAAGAGTTCCAGAAAAACATCTACTTCTGCTTTGTTGACTATGCCAAAGCCTTTGACTGTGTTATCACAACATACTGTGGATATTCAAGACATGGGAATATCAGAGCACCTGACCTACCTCTGATTGAGAATACTGAATGCAGGTCCGGAAGCAACAGTTAGAACTGAACATGGAACAACAGACTGGTTCCAAATCTAGAAAGGAGTACGTCAAGGCTGTATATTGTCACTCTGCTTATTTAACTTATATGCAGAATACATCATAAGAAATACTGGACTGGATGAAGCACAAGACGGAATCAAGACTGCCAGGAGAAATTTCAATAACCTCAGATACGCAGATGAAACCACCCTTGTGACAGAAAGTGAAGAGGAACTAAAGAGCCCCTTGAAGAAAGTGGAAGAGGAAAGTGAAAAAGTTGGCTTAAAGCTCAACATTCAGAAAACAAAGATCATGGGATATGGTCCCATTACTTTATGGGAAATAGATGGAAAAACAATGGAAACAGTGGCAGATCATATTGGGGCTCTAAAATAACTGCAGATGTTCACTGCAGCCATAAAATTAAAAGACATTTGCTCCTTTTAAAAAAATTTGCGACCAACCTAGACACTATATTAATAAGCAGAGACATTACTTTGCCAACAAAGGTCCATCTAGTCAAGGCTATCGTTTTTCCAATAGTCATGTATGATGTGAGAGTTGAACTACAGAGAGAGCTGAGTGCCAAAGATTCGATGCTTTTGAACTGTGATGTTGGAGGAGACTCTTGAGAGTCCTTTGGACTGCTTGGAGATCCAACCAGTCCATCCTAAAGGAAATCAGTTCTGAATATTCATTGGAAGAACTGATGTTGAAGCTGAAATTCCAATACTTTGGCCACCTGATGTGAAGAACCAACTCATTGGAAAAGACCATGATGCTGGGAAAGATTGAAGGCACTAGGAGAAGGGGGCAACATAGGATGAGATGATTGGATGGCGTCTCTGACTCAATGGACATGAGTTTAGTTAACTCTGGGATTTGGTGATGGACTGGGAGGCCTGGCGTGGTACAGTCTATAGGGTCTCAGAGTTAGAAATGACTGAGTGACTAAACTGAACTAGACTGAGTTTGCTTTTGTATATGGTATTAGAGAATATTCTGATTTATTTTGTTTTATTTTTTATATGTACCTTACCAGTTTTGCCAGCATAACTTACTGAAGAGACTGTCTTTTCTTCATTGTATATTATATATTATTTCTTCCTTTGTTGTAGATTAACTGATTGTGTGTGTGGGTTTATTTCTAGGCTCTCTAGTCTGTTCCACTGATCTATATGTCTGTGTTTGTGCCATTAACACTATGCTTTGACTACTATAGCTTTGTAGTATAATTTAATTAGGCTTAATACCTAATCTTCTAATTTGTAATTTAAACGAAAAATCTTATGTTGTCTATCACCCTATTTATAATATTCAACTTTATCTAAAGAGTAAACAAAAATTTATTTTTACCTAAAGAGTGAAAAGTTATAGAAAAGACAATATACAGCAATAAGTAATTCAAATGAACTACAGAAGGTACTGCTTTCCTGAAATTTTCACCTAGTAAATATATATCATTTTTTAAAATTTAGATAATTTCAATTTATTTGTTTCTCTATGACTGTTCTTTTCTATCTAAATTGCTGTTTTGATTTTCTTGCCGTTTTTGGGATTCTTAGATGGTAAAAGGGGTAACCTTCAATCTATTCACAAATTTATATCTTTGAACAGACATCAATCAAGTAGAAACTACTAATGTTATTAATATACAAAGTAGTAACAATGGCTACTAAATTGTGTGTTCATTTTAAGTATTCAGTTCAATTCAGTTGCTCAGTCATGTCCGACTCTTTGCAACCCCATGAACCACAGCATGCCAGGCTTCCCTGTCCATCACAGACTCTAGGAGTTCACCCAAACTCATGTCCATTGAGTCAGTGATGCCATCCAACCAACTCATCCCCTGTCATCCACTTCTCCTGCCCTCAATCTTTCCCAGCATCACGGTCTTTTCCAGTGAGTCATCTCTTCACATCAGGTGGCCAAGTATTGGAATTTCAGCTTCAACATCAGTCCTTCCAATGAACACCCAAGACTGATTTCCTTTAAGATGGACTGGTTGGATCTCCTTGCACTCCAAGGGACTCTCAAGAGGCTTCTCCAACACCACAGTTTAAAAGCATCAATTCTTCGTCACTCAGCTTTCTTTATAGTCCAACTCTCCCATCCAAGCCTTGACTAGATGGACCTTTGTTGACAAAGCAATGTCTCTGCTTTTTAATATGCTATCTAGGTTGGTCATAACATTTCTTCAAAGGAATAAGCATCTTTTAATTTCATGGCTACAATCACCATCTGCAGTTATTTTGGAGCCCCCCAAAATAAAGTCAGCCACTGTTTCCCCATCTGTTTGCAACGAAGTGATATGACCGGATGCCATGATCTTCGTTTTCTGAATGTTGAGCTTTAAGCCAACTTTGTCACTCTCTTCTTTCACTTTTATCAAGAGGCTTTTTAGTTCTTCTTCACTTTCTGCCATAAGGGTGGTGTCATCTGCNGAGACTCTTGAGAGTCCTTTGGACTGCTTGGAGATCCAACCAGTCCATCCTAAAGGAAATCAGTTCTGAATATTCATTGGAAGAACTGATGTTGAAGCTGAAATTCCAATACTTTGGCCACCTGATGTGAAGAACCAACTCATTGGAAAAGACCATGATGCTGGGAAAGATTGAAGGCACTAGGAGAAGGGGGCAACATAGGATGAGATGATTGGATGGCGTCTCTGACTCAATGGACATGAGTTTAGTTAACTCTGGGATTTGGTGATGGACTGGGAGGCCTGGCGTGGTACAGTCTATAGGGTCTCAGAGTTAGAAATGACTGAGTGACTAAACTGAACTAGACTGAGTTTGCTTTTGTATATGGTATTAGAGAATATTCTGATTTATTTTGTTTTATTTTTTATATGTACCTTACCAGTTTTGCCAGCATAACTTACTGAAGAGACTGTCTTTTCTTCATTGTATATTATATATTATTTCTTCCTTTGTTGTAGATTAACTGATTGTGTGTGTGGGTTTATTTCTAGGCTCTCTAGTCTGTTCCACTGATCTATATGTCTGTGTTTGTGCCATTAACACTATGCTTTGACTACTATAGCTTTGTAGTATAATTTAATTAGGCTTAATACCTAATCTTCTAATTTGTAATTTAAACGAAAAATCTTATGTTGTCTATCACCCTATTTATAATATTCAACTTTATCTAAAGAGTAAACAAAAATTTATTTTTACCTAAAGAGTGAAAAGTTATAGAAAAGACAATATACAGCAATAAGTAATTCAAATGAACTACAGAAGGTACTGCTTTCCTGAAATTTTCACCTAGTAAATATATATCATTTTTTAAAATTTAGATAATTTCAATTTATTTGTTTCTCTATGACTGTTCTTTTCTATCTAAATTGCTGTTTTGATTTTCTTGCCGTTTTTGGGATTCTTAGATGGTAAAAGGGGTAACCTTCAATCTATTCACAAATTTATATCTTTGAACAGACATCAATCAAGTAGAAACTACTAATGTTATTAATATACAAAGTAGTAACAATGGCTACTAAATTGTGTGTTCATTTTAAGTATTCAGTTCAATTCAGTTGCTCAGTCATGTCCGACTCTTTGCAACCCCATGAACCACAGCATGCCAGGCTTCCCTGTCCATCACAGACTCTAGGAGTTCACCCAAACTCATGTCCATTGAGTCAGTGATGCCATCCAACCAACTCATCCCCTGTCATCCACTTCTCCTGCCCTCAATCTTTCCCAGCATCACGGTCTTTTCCAGTGAGTCATCTCTTCACATCAGGTGGCCAAGTATTGGAATTTCAGCTTCAACATCAGTCCTTCCAATGAACACCCAAGACTGATTTCCTTTAAGATGGACTGGTTGGATCTCCTTGCACTCCAAGGGACTCTCAAGAGGCTTCTCCAACACCACAGTTTAAAAGCATCAATTCTTCGTCACTCAGCTTTCTTTATAGTCCAACTCTCCCATCCAAGCCTTGACTAGATGGACCTTTGTTGACAAAGCAATGTCTCTGCTTTTTAATATGCTATCTAGGTTGGTCATAACATTTCTTCAAAGGAATAAGCATCTTTTAATTTCATGGCTACAATCACCATCTGCAGTTATTTTGGAGCCCCCCAAAATAAAGTCAGCCACTGTTTCCCCATCTGTTTGCAACGAAGTGATATGACCGGATGCCATGATCTTCGTTTTCTGAATGTTGAGCTTTAAGCCAACTTTGTCACTCTCTTCTTTCACTTTTATCAAGAGGCTTTTTAGTTCTTCTTCACTTTCTGCCATAAGGGTGGTGTCATCTGCGTATCTGAGGTTATTGATATTTCTCACTGCAATCTTGATTCCAGCTTGTGTTTCTTCCAGCCCAGCATTTCTCATGATGTATTCTGCATATAAATTAAATAAGCAGGGTGACAATATACAGCCTTGATGTGCTCATTTTCCTATTTTGAACCAGTCTGTTGTTCCATGTGCAGTTCTAACTGTTGCTTCCTGACCTGCACACAAGTTTCTCAAGAGGCAGGTCAGGTGGTCTGGTATTCCCATCTCTTTCAGAATTTTCCACAGTTTATTGTTATCCTTTTAAGAATTATAAATATTGTAGACAGTGAGGTGTTATAATCACCTTATCAATTACATTAAAATAGTTAACCTTAAAGTTCTTATGTTCATCCTAATAAGAACTTCCACAATACATATACAAAATCAACTAATCGTTATTGAATGAATGTCAAGAGATCATTGCTGTTATATTCAGATGAACTCTTATATTATCATGAAGTTAAAGTTATGATAAATATTCCTGTTAAAAATGAAATAAATATGATTCTTACCATATGCCATTAAATTGACCATGCTAGTGTATTCACATCTAGTCACATATGGTTGAAAAGCTGCATATAGTCACTGTCATTCAGAATAAAGTTCACATTCATATTTGATGTCAATCACGTATTATTTATAAGCAAATTTATTTCAATGGAAATTTAAACAGTTGTACTTTGTGCACTGGGTACTTTTTTGTTATTAAAAATTTTAGTGATTCTTCAGAGAAACTACTCTCCTACCTTACTTTGGTTATTCTACATAAAATGAGTACCTTTTAGTAGGAAAATGATTATGCTTCCAATCCATATTGGAAGCACATATTTCCTTCACAAGGAAATATTCACATATTTCCTTGTGAAGGAAATATGACAAAAGTGACAAGGGAAATAATCATTTTGTATTGAACTGTGGTGTTGGAGAAGACTCTTGAGAGTCCCTTGGACTTCAAGGAGATCCAACCAGTCCATTCTAAAGGAGATCAGCCCTGAGTATTTTGTGGAAAGAATGATGCTAAAGCTGAAACTCCAGTACTTTGGCCACCTCATGAGAAGAGTTGACTCATTAGAAAAGACTCTGATGCTTGGAGGGATTAAGGGCAGGAGGAGAAGGGGACAACAAAAGATGAGATGGCTGGATGGTATCACCAACTTGATGGACATGAGTTTGAGTGAACTCCAGGATTTGGCTAATGGACAGGGAGGCCTGGCGTGCTGCAGTTCATGGGATCGTAAAGAGTCAGACACAACTGAGCAATTGAACTGAACTGATTAGTTCTTACCGAAATATTTGTAAATTATGCAGAGTATGAAGTGATTCATTGTCAGTAATAGATTGAATTAAAAGACAAAGGTAATATATATAAACCATGTGAAAGTATTTCAGAATCACTGATTAAAATTAAACTTTTAATATGGCTTCTTAATCATGTGAGCCCAAAACCAATACAGTACTGTAAAGTAAAATAAAGTAAAAATAAAAAATAAAAAAAATTTTTTTAAGAAATATAAAGAGAAGTATCCCACCAAACGTATGTGTTGATGTCCTGACCTCCAGATGACAGAAGAATAGGGTCTTTCAGGGGGTAATTAGGGTAAAAGGAGAGTATAAGGGTGGGACCCTAATGTAGTATGAGTTGTTGTTCTGTCGTTCGGTCACTTGGTTGGTCAGTCATTTCAACTCTTGCATCCCCAAGGACTTCAGCACACCAGGCTTCCCCGTCCTTCACCTGTATGACTGGTGTCCTTCTAAGAAGAGAAAACAAACAAACAAACAAAAAACTAAGAGTGTACATAGCCAGCCAAGAATACCATACAAGGACACAGGAATAAGGCAGCCATCTGTAAGGCAGGAAGACAAGCCTCAGTCAAACCAAATGTGCCAAGACCTTGATCTTGGACTCCCAGCTTTCCAAACTGTGAGAAGATAAATTTCTATCATTTAAGTCACTCAGTCTGTGGCATTTTGTTATGGTGGCCTTACCAGACGAATATGGTAACTCCAAAGAGTATTTTCTGTGATTGTGGAAATTAAAAGTTAGCATTGTCATTGTACGTCAGTCTACATCAGTTGGAGGCATTCATTCATAGAACAAGCTGAATCAATGCCATATTTAATCACAGATGGATAGCAGCATCAAGGACTCTCAAGAATATGTATTTATATACTGGGACACAAAATTACTTGAAATCTAATATTCTATTTGCCTTTCAAAAATCTGTAATGATCTTCACAGTATCACATAAATGAATTTTTATACTGTCTTATACATTCAAATATTAAATAATAATTATAAAATAATGAGAATTAGAGAACTGAATATAACACAATTAATTCTGGTCAAGCGTGAAAGCTGAGTTGGGTGATGACACACTGTTAACTTTAAGGAAGCTGGGTTGAACTGCAAATGTCTTCTGAGTGATGAACTGTGAATACACAAAGGAAAGATGGAAGGACTTTGTCCAGCAGAAATTTGCTCAAGTTAAGGTCCTTAAGTAAAATCTAGGGAAATTTTTAACTTTCTAAAGTATGTTACCAATTTTTTTTTGGTTATGTGTGTAGACGTGAAAAATGCCCAGATGTAACTGATATAAATCCAATCCAAATTAGCTAGCAATAAATGATTTATTTTAGATACAGTGGGGCAGTTGACATAACATAAGAAAAGACTGAACACAGTATATGGTAAGGGCAAGGATGTCACCAAACCTCAGTTACCATGAACACAAGTGCTCAAGTGCTTCCACAGTTTTCCTTCCATGGTTCATTATTCTAGCATGTCAATTTATTTTGTTGCATAAGGTTTCTCAGAAAATGATAGAAAACTAACAGCTCAAGAGTTTTTAATCTTAAAGAATAAGAAGAGACACACTTTTTTTTCCCTCCCTTTAGAACCAGCTTCAAAACTTTCAGGAAAGTCTTTGAATACTGAAGCCTGTGATACTGAACTGATTTTGATCAGTCTATTTTTAAAATAGCTATATGGGAAGAGTAATGAGGAGAGAGGCTGTACATACAACAACCTCTAGAGGAGATTCAAGAGAAAAGCTTGTGATTAATTTTAATTAATTCTAACATGAGGAAACTAGAATAACCAAAAGGAAAAATGCTTCAGAATGGCAAAATAAAAAATGAAACTAAAAATAAGTGCTATATGTGTCATATAGTAATCAGTTCAGTTCAGTTCAGTCACTCAATTGTGTCCAACTCTTTGCGACCCCATGAATCGCAGCACGCCAGGCCTCCCTGTCCATCACCAACTCCCAGAGTACACTCACACTCATGTCCATCAAGTCAGTGATGCCATCCAGCCATCTCATCCTCTGTTGTCTCCTTCTCCTCCTGCCCCCAATCCCTCCCAACATCAAAGTCTTTTCCAATGAGTCAATTCTTTGCATGAAGTGGCCAAAGCACTGGAGTTTCAGCTTTAGCATCATTCCTTCCAAAGAAATCCCAGGGCTGATCTCCTTCAGAATGGACTGGTTGGATCTCCTTGCAGTCCAAGGGACTCTCAAGAGTCTTCTCCAACTCCGCAGTTCAAAAGCATCAATTCTTCAGTGCTCAGCTTTCTTCACAGTCCAACTTTCACATCCATACATGACCACTGGAAAAACCATAGCCTTGAATAGACAGACCTTAGTCAGCAAAGTAATGTCTCTGCTTTTGAATGTGCTCTCTAGGTTGGTCATAACTTTTCTTCCAAGGAGTAAGCATCTTTTAATTTCATGGCTGCAGTCACCATCTGCAGTGATTTTGGAGCCCCAAAAAATGAAATCTGACACTGTTTCCCCACCTATTTCCCATGAAGTGATGGGACTGGATGCCATGATCTTCATTTTCTGAATATTGAGCTTTAAGCCAACTTTTTCACTCTCCTCTTTCACTTTCATCAAGAGGCTTTTTAGTTCCTCTTCACTTTCTGCCATAAGGGTGGTGTCATATGTTTCCAAATTTGCTGGCATATTGAGGGCAGCACTTTCACAGCATCATCTTTCAGGATTTGAAATAGCTCATAATAAGGTATAAAAATCAAGTAAGGTGATTGTGAAAAGTAACAGGCACCATGTGCTGTGCTTTGCATAGTATTATTACTGGTAATCAGGATTAGTGTGGTTTCTAGTATTGGTTTCAACATTTAATTCCAGGAAGCCTGAGGAGTCCAAGAACAGTCATTTCTGGTGTACTATAGAAATAGATCAAGAAGACAGAGAAAAAGACTGCATCCATCAGCAGATAAATGTATTTCTTTATGCATACTATTTGTATGTCTCTGTAAGATATAGATTCAAGAAAGAAGTTTAAGAATTTATTGGAAGAGTCATGGGAATAGTGTAATTAAGAAAGAAAAGATTTTGTTTAAATTCTAAAACTATCTTTGGCCTGGTGGAGGAAGGTGAAGAATAATGAAAACTGTACTGATTTAGTGTGGAATTAAATAACATATTCCAGAATGCAGTCACAGCTCTTTTTTTTTTTTTCTTTGTAGATACTGCACTTTTTATAAATGGAAAATTTATGGCATCTCTGCTTTTTCATTATTATATTATTTGTTATGATATTCTTTGACCAGTGATTTTTGTTATTACAACGGTAGTTGTATTAGGGTACCACACACTGCCCATATAAGACAGTGTATAAACTTAATACCTATTATATGTGTTCTGACTGTTCACCAGTGTTCTCTCCTCTCTCCCTCTCCTTGGGCCTCTCTATTCCTTGAGACCTATTCCTTGAAATTAGACCAGTTTATAACTCGAGAGTGGCCTCTAAGTGTTTAAGTGAAAAGTAGAGTTACACATCTCTCTTTAAATCAAAAGCTAGAAATAATTGAGCTTACTCAGAAAGGCATGTCAAAAACCCAAACCGGCCAAAGCTTGGTCTCTTGGAGCAAACCAGAATAACACATTGTGAAGGCAAGGGGAAAGTTAAGGAAGGAATGAGAAGTGTTACTCCAGCGAACACACAAATAATAAGAAAGTGAGAAAATCTTACGGCTGCTATGGAGAACATATAAGTGGTATGGATAGAAGAACAGACTAGCCACAACATTCCAAAGGCAAAGCCTAAGTCTAGAGCAAATCTCTAACTCTCATCAATCCTATGAAAACTGAAATAGGTAAGGAAGCTGCAGAAGAAAATTTTGAAGCTATTAGGGGGTAGTTCATTCAATGTAAGGAAAGAAGCCATCTCTATAACATAAAAGTACAAGGTGAGGTAGCAATTATGATGTAGAATCTGAAGCAAGTTACTCAGAAGATCTGGCTATAATATCTAACAATGGCTACACTGAACAACAGATTTTCAGTGTAGATAAAACAGCCTTCTTTTGAAAGATGTCATTGAGGACTTTCATAGCTAGAAAGGAAAAGTCAATGCCTGGATTCAAAATTCAAAGGACTGGCTGACAGTCCTATAAGAAGCTAATATAGCTGGTGATTTTAAATAGAAGCCAAGGTTAATTTCAGTTCAGTTCAGTTCAGTCGTTCAGTCGTGTCCAACTCTTTGCGACCCCATGAATCGCAGCACGCCAAGCCTCCCTATCCATCACCATCTCCCGGAGTTCATTCAGACTCACGTCCATCGAGTCCGTGATGCCATCCAGCCATCTCATTCTTGGTCGTCCCCTTCTCCTCCTGCCCCCAATCCCTCCCAGCATCAGAGTCTTTTCCAATGAGTCAACTCTTCGCATCAGGTGGCCAAAGTACTGGAGTTTCAGCTTTAGCATCATTCCCTCCAAAGAAATCCCAGGGTTGATCTCCTTTAGAATGGACTGGTTGGATCTCCTTGCAGTCCAAGGGACTCTCAAGAGTCTTCTCCAACACCACAGTTCAAAAGCATCAATTCTTCGGCACTCAGCTTTCACATCCATACATGACCACTGGAAAAACCAAAGCCTTGACTAGGCGGACCTTAGTCGGCAAAGTAATGTCTCTGCTTTTGAATATACTATCCAGGTTAGTCATAACTTTTCTTCCAAGGAGTAAGCATCTTTTAATTTCATGGCTGCAGTTGTGAAAATCATAAGGTCTCAAAAAATTATGCTAAATCTACTCCCCCTGCACTCTGTAAATGGAACAACAAGGCCAGGATGACAAAACATGTTTACAACACAGTTTATTGAATATTTTAAGCCCCCTATTGAGACCAACTGCTCAGGGGTAAAAAGGAAAAAAACAACTCTCTTCAAAATGTTACTGTTCATTGACTATGTATCTGGTCATCCAGGAGCTCTGACGGCGATGTGCAGCAAAATTCAAGTTGTTTTCATTCTTCTAATATAGCATCCATTCTGCAGCCCATGGATCAAGTAGTCATTTTGACTTTCAAGTTTTATTTTTTAAGAAATGAAATTTCATAAGTCCATAGCTGTTATCGACAGTAATTCCTCTGATGGATCTTGGAAAAGTAAAATGAAGAACATTAATGATTCATAGAAAGAGGTCAAAATATCAACACTTACAAGAGTGTGGAAAAAGTTGATTTCAAGTCTTATGGAAGACTTTGAAGTGTTCAGGTCTTCTGCAAAGGCAATAACTTCAGATGAGGTGGAAATAGCAAAAAGGAGTAGTTTTCAAAGTAGAGCCTGAAGTGGTGAGTGAATTGTTGCCATCTTGTTGTAAAACATAAGCAGATGAGGAGTTACTTCTTCGGCATGGACAAAGAAATTGGTTTCTTGAGATGGAGTACACCCCAGGTGAAGGTGCTGTGGTTATTGATATTACAATAAAGGATTTAAAATATTACAAGAACTTTTAGATAACACAGCAGTAGGATTTAAGGTTTGGCCCCACTTTTGAAGAAGTTCTACCAAGTATAAAGATGAATGCCACAGGTAATTTGTTCCTGAAAGGAAGAACCAATCAAGGTGGCAAACTTCGTTATTATGTTAAGAAATCCACCCCAGTCTTCAGCAATCACCACCTTGATTAATCAGCAACCATCAATATGAAGGCAAGACCCTCCACCAGCAAAAAAGATTATAATTCACTGAAGGCTCAGATAACGACTACCATTTTTTAGCAATAAATTATTTTTAATGAAGATATGTACATTTTTAAGACAAATGCTTTCACATTTAATAGACTACTGTGTGATTTATATATGCACTGATAAACCAAAAAATTGTATGGCTTGGTTAATTATGATATTCACTTTACTGGGATGGCCTGAAACCAGACTTGCTATCTCTCCAAGATATGCCTGTAGTTGATACATTTCTACATAAATGCAACAATGATGATCATAAGGAGGTAACAGATCAAGACCAATTAAGCAAGTAGAAAAGACATTCTTTTGTGAATTGTGGTATAGGAAGAAACAGGTAACACCTGGGGGACAGTGCATTGGAAATGAAATATAAAATTATCTCCACGTTTTGGGCATTGATGAGTATGAATAGTCAAGAGAAAAGGGTAGGTATGATGAAAGTAAGTTGTTTCAAAACATAAAGGGTAGCTTTTAAGGTGGTGATAGATACTAATCTGTAGCTCATAGAAAATGTGAAAGCTGAAATAAGAGTCTTTAGGAAATGTTGAAGACTGAAGATTAGGAAAGGTTGCCTAAAAGTGATGAAACCCTGAGAAATAGTAGTATTTAGAATAGAAAATGGGAGGAAAACCTCCAAGGAATTGAGAATGTAAGACCAAGGAGCTGGATGATGATCCAAAGGTAAATCAAAGACAGGAGAGTCTGAAGTGAAAGAATCAAATATTGGAAACATATGAATAAGATAGAGCTTCCCTGTGGCTCAGATGGTTAAGTATCTGCCTGCAAGGCAGGAGACCTGGGTTCAATCCCTGGATTGGGAAGATCCCCTGGAGAAAGAAATGGCTACTCATTCCAGTATACTTGCCTGGAGAATTCCATGGAAAGCAGAGCCCGGGAGGCTATAGTCCCTGGGGCTATGAAGATTTGGATATGACTGAGTTACTAACACTTTTACTTTTCTTTTATTTTCTTTTTCTTATGAAAAAGATGAATTTTTTTTAAGCTGATTATTTTTGTCAGTAAACATCTTATAAAGCAGCTTAAAGATGCATTTTGGAAGTTATAGTGCAAGCTGGATTTCAGTTGTGTAAAATAAATGAAAAAAAGACAGAAAGGATGAAAACTAATATAACTCTTTCTAAAAATTTAATGATAAACAATGAGGAGATCTTTTAATATTCAGTTGACCTGTCAAATGAAGTGCACATGAATAAAATGAATAAAATTCAGCAAATACTTGTATCTGTAAGGAATGGCTAAACTAGCCTGTGGCAATAAAATGTCTACAAATCTCTGTTTAAAAACCACAGAGAATCTCTTATTCAAAGTGCATATAATTTGTAGAGATGCAGACTGAAACTCTGTCTCAACACAAGCTTCCATGGTTAATGCAGGGAAGGAGGGCAAATACTTAGCACAGGTTCTTACACTTCTACTTTACACTGACATTGTACTGGTCAAATTAGATAGTATAGCTTTGCATTGCTTTTAAAGAAAACACAGAGATGGAGGGAAACCAGATATACTTGCTGCGTAATGTCTAAATTTTATAAACATGTTTTCTATTTACTAAAACAGTCTTACTATAGACCACTAGATGTTTCTCTGCTGACCCCCGATCTTCCTCTCCTATCACCCCCACCCCATTAAACCATAAAATTTTAAACAAAAGTCTTGATGATTCCAGATATATCTAAAACTAACTCCTAAACATGGGAGAACTATTAGATTTAGAGTATGCCCCTCTAGGAAGAAAGGCCAAGTTTTCTTCTGATATAGACACCAGTACCCACTATACAGCAGATTTTTTGTGACTCCAACAATGGAGATTAAAGCTGTACTCTGAGCTAAATTAGGTTCATTATATTCTCCTGAATGATATATCTCAAGATTTAGATGAATTCAGATATTACTTTTGCCTATTAGAAATGCACTAAGTGCACACCAGCCAGGTTTTAATTAATCTTTTTAAGCTGTTTTTAACAGTTGAAGGGTCCATAGACATCCGTAAGTTTGGCTGCATGTAATATGCAAATAATACATTAATAGTAGAGCTTTCAGTGAAACTGAATGTTACAGAAGCCTTGAATCTTAAAAGTGAGTGTGAATCAAAATTTAATGGCTTAATATTGGGCTAGAAAATAAGCTGATTTAGGGTCAAGGGAAAGGAGGCCTTTGTAAATCAACTGAGTAGCATAGAAACATAGAAATGAAGTATAGATTCTTTCATAGCTACTCAAAAACATGCACTCTATCACCATGATTCAAGAGACAATTTCTTCAGAAGGATTTACATTATATAACGCAATCTATCTAAAGAATGGAAATCCATATTGTAGTGAAAATGACAAAACACCTAGCATTTGTATAATGATTTACACATTTCCATAGCTTTCAAATTCAAAATTTTGTGTGCATACGACAATAAATCACAAAAGCTTTAAACATTCTGTGCTTACACATGACTTTAAAAATAAAACTGTATTTAGTGATAAAGAACTTTAAGATAATTGTTTGAAAGTATCCAAAATAAGCTGTAGTAAATAAACTATTATAAATTACAGTTAACTCAAGACCTACATTCAAAGAAAGATTTATTGTCACAAGTACACTCATTATAACAAACCACAGAGGAGTAAAATTATAGCTCAAAGCAAAGGTCAACTCCACCACATCAGTTGAAAATAGATGGAGAAATGCAGTATAGTTTGGCACCAGATCAATAGCCTCAGGGGCTGGACAGTTCTAAGAGAAATGTTCCTAGTAATCACAAGTTCTGAATATGAATACATGCTGGTCTATATTAGGATCATAGTCCAGTGTATAGGAATGGACATAGAGTGCTCCTAAATGCAATATAAATTGCATGTGCATTGATATGAGTATGAATTTAATGAGAACTCTTGATTAGTGTGTTATATAAAATCTTTCAGCAAACAATAAGAAGGAGCATTTTTCCATTAAATTGTGTGATTATTCTTATGGCAGTATTTTATCTTTAGAACTGGATGACTCAATGGTCTAACCCTAACATCGTTAGTAAGAAATGGAAAACAGAATAATTTCACCATGGACTTTCAGGCAAGCAATTTCTGCTTGCAGTTATTAGAAATACTGCTGAATACCTACTATGTGCCAAGCACTATTCTAGGAATTGGAGGCATGGGTTAAAAAGTAGTAGCAGTAAGAAAACTTCTGAGTCTTGGTGAAGCTGCAGTATTTTCTGTCTACTGCTCCCCGTTCATACCCTTCTCTGCTCCACCTCCTCACCCCTGCACATGCCACTCTGTCATTGTTGCATTGTCCAGCTTTAAAATACCTCCTTCAGTTCAAGCATAACCTTCTCTTTTCTTACTCATCCTTATTCTGTAGTAGTTGCACCTCTTTTCATATTTCTTCTTTTTATTTTCATCTGTGTTTTTCACCATACCTTGTTTGCACTGGTTTTTGAGTTCCTCAATGATGACTCAGTATGTATGTGTGTTGAATATGTGAAATATTTCACTTATGTGAGTAGCCTATAAGGAGAAAAATATAAACTTCGTATGCTATTAATAATAATTATGGTTGTTTTTCAGTTTTTGCTTGATAATTTCTCAAGAGGAAGGAAAATGGATCCATCTATAATAAGAATAAAAAATAAATTTTATTTCACTTGCCTCTTTCAGTAAATTGGTAATGATTTTTTGGAGTACTGATAAGAAAAAAAAATCAGAGCTTTAAAAAAAAAAAAGTAATTTTGTGGTTGCTTTCAATTACTCAGATAAGATAGTGATTTCTTACAAGAAAGTGCTATCAAAAGGAGCTGACTTGCCCCTCAAGAAGTAAAATCTCAGCAGTTTCGTTAAGATTATGGTGTAGCCAAATCAAAAGCAAGTAGTAGTCAAATACTGCACTCATACAGAAGAAGGCTTAAAAAACAGTCTTAAAACTAAATATACCATCAATTTCATAATAAAGCAACAAAACGAAGCAGCTATTTTAGAAACCTTAACCAGAGAGTCAGAAAAGTAAAGAATAAAATCATAAAGATTGAGACATTACAGTCTGTGCTTCTTGCACGTCTCATGCTTAGCTTTCTGGGTGACAACTATCTACTTTTTAACAGCCTTCTTGATTAAAATTCTTGGGTGTGTATTTGTCTTGTAGGGATTCTTGTAGGGCTACCATTACAAAGTCCATAGACTGGATGTCTTAAGTAGTACATATTAATTTTCTCAGATCTGGAAACCAGAAGTCTGAGATCTAGGTGCTGGCAAATTGGATTCCACTGAGGATTATGCAGGAAGGATCCTTCCAGATCTCTCTCCTTAGCTTGTAGATGGTGGTCTTCTTCTTGTGTCTTCATGTTGCTTTGCATTTTTTTGTGTCTGTATTCAAGTTTTCCTATAAATACTACTGTCAGATTATGATCCACCTAATTACGTATTTTAACTTAATAGCTTGTATAAAGACTGTCTCCAAAGCAGTTTTGTTCCAAGGTACTGTGGGTTAGGACTTCAGCATATGAGTTGTTGGGGGTGCAGTTCATCCCACATTTTACCATCTAACTCCCCAAATTCATGTCCTATTCATATCCAAAGTAAGTTTACCCTATCCCGTAAGTCAACAAATTCTTATCTCATTCTATCAAGTCTTAGTTCAAAATCTCATCTGAATTATCACCTACATCAGGTATGCGCAAGACTTGAGTTATGACTCGTCCTGAGTTGTGAAACTATGGAACCAGACCACAAATTATATGCTTCTGAAATACCATAGTTGGATAGGCATAGGATAGACAATCCCATTTCAAAAGAGTTAAATCATAGCGAAGATAGGGATCACAGGTCCCAGGCAAGTCTAAAACATAGCAGGGAAAGTATCCTACTAGGTTTTTTATACTTTATGGACAATTTTAAAAAGCAGTTTAAGGTTCAGCAAAATTGAGACTGAGATAGATTTCTCCTATACTTGCTGCTGCCCCACCTGCCACAAGGTCTCTCTAATCACCAATACCTTTCAGCCAGAATGGTACATTAGTTACAATTTGTAAGCCTATACAAACACAGCATATTCACTCAAATTTATTGTTTATGATAAAGTCTATTCTTGGTGATGTATATTCTATGGGTTTGGACAGATCTATGATGACATGTGGCATTCCAGGTGGCATAGTGATAAAGAACCTGCCTGACAATTCAGAGACATAAGTAACGAGAGTTCAGTCCTTGGGTCGGGAAGATCTCATGGAGGAGGGCATGGCAACTCACTCTAGTATTCTTGCATGGAGAATCCCATGGACAGAGGAGCCTGGCAGGCTGCAGTTCATAGTATCACAAAGAGTAAGACACAGCTGAAGCGACTTAACACACATGCATAATGGCGTGTGTTCACCATTCAGTTCAGTTCAGTCACTCAGTCATGTCCGACTCTTTGCAACCCATAAACTGCAGCACGCCAGGCCTCCCTGTCCATCACTAACTCCTGGAGTTCACTCAGACTCACATCCATTGAGTCGGTGATGCCATCCAGCCATCTCATTCTCTGTTGTCCCCTTCTCTTCCTGCCCTCAATCTTTCCCAGCATCAGAATTTTTTTCCAATGAGTCAACTCTTTGCATGAGGTAGCCAAAGTACTGGAGTTTAAGCTTTAGCATCATTCCCTCCAAAGAACACCCAGGACTGATCTCCTTCAGAATGGACTGGTTGGATCTCCTTGCAGTCCAAGAGACTCTCAAGAGTCTTCCCCAACACCACAGTTTAAAAGCATCAATTCTTTGGCACTAAGCTTTCTTCACAGTCCAACTCTCACATCCATACATGACCACTGGAAAAACCATAGCCTTGACTAGATGTACCTTTGTTGGCAAATTAATGTCTCTGCTTTTTAATATGCTCTCTAGGTTAGTCATAACTTTCCTTCCAAGGAGTAAGCATCTTTTAATTTCATGGTTGCAATCACCATCTGCAATGATTTTGGAGCCTCAAAAAATAAAGTCTGACACTGTTTCCACTGTTTCCCCATCTATTTCCCATGAAGTGATGGGACTAGATGCCATGATCTTAGTTTTCTGAATTTTGAGCTTTAAGCCAACTTTTTTACTCTCCACTTTCACTTTCATCAAGAGGCTTTTAGTTCCTCTTCACTTTCTGCCATAAGGGTGGTGTCATCTGCATATCTGAGGTTATTGATATTCTCTCGGCAATCTTGGTTCCAGCTTGTGCTTCTTCCAGCCCAGCGTTTCTCATGATGTAGTCTGCATAGAAGTTAAATAAGCACGGTGACAATATACAGCC
>SJYX01011286.1:0-12043 GCA_006410675.1 Oreotragus oreotragus | reverse complement strand
CTTTGCATGAAATGTTCCCTTGATATCTCTAATTTTCTGAAGAGATCTCTAGTCTTTCCCATCCTGTTGTTTTCTCTATTTCTTTGCATTGATCGCTAAAGAAGGCTTTCTTATCTCTTCTTGCTATTCTTTGGAACTCTGCATTCAGATGCTTATATCTTTCCTTTTCTCCTTTGCTTTTCGCTTCTCTTCTTTTCACAGCTATTTGTAAGGCCTCCTCAAATGTCATTTTGCTTTTTTGCATTTATTTTCCGTAGGGATGAATTTGATCCCTGTCTCCTATACAATGTCACGAGCCTTTGTCCATAGTTCATTAGGCACTCTATCAGATCTAGTCCCTTAAATCTTTTTCTCACTTCCACTGTATAATCATACATTATCATAAAAATAGTTTTAGTGCCCTAAAAATCCTTGTGCATCTCTAGTCATCCCTCTTCCCTAACCAGTCCAGGACAACCATTGATTTTTTTTCCCCTCTGTTTCCATGTTTCATCTCTTCCAAAATACATTATGACTTATTTTTTATTATTATTATTTTTTAGAACTTCCATTTAACTTTATTTTACTTTACAGTGCTCTATTGGTTTTGGCATACATTGACATGAATCTGCCATGGGTGTACACGAACTCCCAAACATGAACCCCTCCCACCTCCCACCCCACATCATCCCTCTGGATCATCCCCATACACCAGCCCCAAGCATCCTGCATCCTACATTGAACATAGACTGGTGATTAAATGAAAAATATCAATCTGAAAAGGCTACATGTACTGTATGATTTAAACTATAATGTATTGGTATAATATACCAATGTATACCAAAATATATTATAGTTTAAATCATACAGTACATGTAGCCTTTTCAGATTGATATTTTTCATGTATTAATATGCATTTAAGTTTCTTTCATGGCTTTTTCTGTCTTGATAGCTCATTTATTTTTAACATCAAACAGTATTCTATTGTTGAAATGTACCACAGTTAATTTACTCATTCACGTAATTTAACACATCTTGGTTTCCTCTAAGTTTTACCAATTATGAATAAGGTTGCTATAAACATCTGTATGCAGATTTTTGTGTGACCATAAACTTTCACCTCCATTAGGTAAATATCAAGGAGCATAATTGGTGAATCATATGGCAATAGACATTCAGTATTATAATCTATTATCTTTAAAAAGTGAACATATATTTTATATGTATATTTATATCCTGTTTTATATATTTATAGTTTAATTTAAAGTAAGGTGTTTTTATTTAATTTCTTAACTCATCATTCCAACAGTAACAATGCACTTCAGATGGCATCAGATTACTAACCTGTGATGTTAGTAACTTCTGGCAACTTCATCCACTTGATTCATATTTTTCTAGTTTTCTGTTTTTACACATTTCCTTTTTAGAAATGTACAGAACTCTGAAATGTAGAAATGAATTGATGTTGACATAACCACTTAAAAAAAAAAACAAACAAAACAAACACTGTTATCTGAACCCAAGTCCCAAAAAAGAAACCATCAAACTGCTTTTCATAGTGACATTACCATTTGCATTCCCGCCGACAATGAATAATAGGTCCTTACCTCCACACCCTTGCCAGTATTTAGTGTTGTCAGTGTTCCTGGTTTTGGCCATTCTAATAGGTATGTAGTGTTGTCTCATTTTTGTTTCAATTTGTGTTTCTTTCTGGACATGTGACATTGAACGTCTTTTCATATGTTTGTCAACCATGTATCCTCTTTGGTGAGGTCAGTGTTTAGGCCTTTGGTCCATTTTTAAATTGTGTTATTTTTTATTACTGAATTTTGGAGTTCTTTGTATATTTTTATAACTTAAAAAAATCTATTATATCCTTTACAAATGTGTCCTCTCAGTCTGTGGTTTACCTCCTTGTTTTCTTGACATTTTCTTTCACAGAGCAGACATTTTTTAATTTTAATGAAGTCCAGCTTATCAATTATTTCTTTGATCTTTAGTCTAGAAACTCTTCCAAAAAGAAAGATAATGCCATCTTGAGATTCATATCGTTTGTCCTTTTTCTGTCAAGAATCACAGTCCTGTATTACTTTTGTTCAATTTCTGAATACAGTTATGTCACATATTTTATCAAGTTTTTTTTTTTTTTTAATGTTCAGTGAAAGCTTCACTCCATGAATTTTAGTCTATCTACCCTAGTCATCTAGAAAGAAAAGGATTTGGAAATCACTGCCTTTGGCATGTCAAAAACCCCTTTCCAGCTTTCTCAATTCTTCATCTTTGAAAACCTTTGTGCTTACTTGATTTTATTCCTTAGGTCACCTGCATCATTGGTTTGAACATCTGTGGATGAAAAAGATGATATTGATCTTCCCAAGTAAAGACAATAGAGAAGCAAAAGTAAAATAGGGATAACATTTTTTTTGTTTGTTTGTTTTGTTTTTTAGGAACAGTTTTTTTCATATTTTTTCTCTCACAATTGAGCTAGAAACTTTTTGCCTAAGATTAACATTACTGGTCTACTTATACAGATTGAAAGAATTCTCCACTCACTAATTTCTTTTTATTTTAATCCTAGCACTTCCCCTGATGTAGTTCTCTGTGACCTAGTGAAATGAGCCAACCATGCATTCTATTTCAGGATCCCATTAGGAACCTGAAACAAAACTGAATTAATGAATGAGAAATTTGTTTTTTGAGACTGGGAGAGTGAAAAGATCTAGTGATTTTGATTATTAAACTATATTTGTGATTCAGTCAATCAGATGGAAGCATACTTTTCCCTTAGTTGTTCTCAAGATAGTCACAGTTACAGATTTTTCTTTATCTTCAAAATAATAACAATTAGTCATCAAAGAAACTTCATTCATGGCTGCAACAAGCTTTATGTTGCTGCTGCTGCTGCTGCTGCTAAGTCACTTCAGTCATGTCCGACTCTGTGTGACCCCATAGACGGCAGCCCACCAGGCTCCCCCATCCCTGAGATTCTCCAGGCAAGAATACTGGAGTGGGTTGCCATTTCCTTCTCCAATGCATGAAAGAGAAAAGTGAAAGTGAAGTCGCTCAGTCTGTCCGACTGTTAGCGACCCCATGGACTACAGCCCACCAGGCTACTCTGTCCATTGGATTTTCCAGGCAAAAGTACTGGGGTGGGGTGCCATCTATCTGGGCTACCTTTATGCAGGGGCTGAGTCTTTCTTGGACTCATTTTATTTTCTCTTGATCTCTACTCAATGGTTCCACCTCTCCCTGGATATCAAAACCATGGTTTCCCAAATTTACCTTTGTAGCTTTAGGGATGATAACAACACTTAGCTCTCTCTAGTCTGGTTGCCTCAGCATCCCGTATTGGGTGACTTAACTGTTCCAACATGTCTGAAAGCTGTTCTTTTCTTATACTCTCTTTAGTTATTTGCCTGAGTTCCTATTTGTTATGGCACCATGACAGATACTTAGGCATCATTTAAGAGTCTGTTTTTAAAAGGGGTGGCAAACAGAAGTCCGTCTTTGGTAGACTTAGAGAAAGAACACTGTGGAAGGAGCCATGGTTGTGTCCTTGAATATTTCTGAAGTTCTTCTAATCTCTTTTATGCTTTTTATTTGTTTTTAACTCAATCCATTTATTCATTTTTTAAGAGATCTACACTAGCTCTGCCTTTCACCTTTATCATTTTTTTCAAATTTTGTTGTTGTTGTTGTTACTGTTTTGTTTTTATAGCTTGATTCTCTTCATTCCCTAGGTTTCAGGCCAGATAACTGTCTCATGAAGACCTTTCTTGATACTTCTGTATAGAGAAACATCTACCCTTGTCATTTTCTACCACATTAACTTGTTCTGTTTCCTTTTTTTTTTTTTTGTCAAATATATTTTTTCTTTTTTTAATATAAATTTATGTATTTTAATTGGAGGCTAATTACTTTACAATATTGTATTGGTTTTGCTATACATCAACATGAATCCGTCACGGGTGTATACATGTTCCCCGTCCTGAACCCCCCTCCCACCTCCCTCCCCATGCCATCCCTCTAATTTCATTCCTTTCCTTTTATGTTTCCTTATTATCTTATGTTTCACTATCTTTTGAATGATGTTTCATTATATTTTGAAGATGCATAGTTCATGAGAGCAGAGTCCTTCCTTTATGCTCTTTATGTTCTTATTGAACACTAAATCCATAGCATCTGAAATGTAGATCCTGACACATAATCATTATTCAGTGAGAACAGTAATGCTTTGGAAAACTAGGAAATGAAGAGTTTGAGAAAGACAGCTATGCTTGTATTTTGGGAAGAAACTTCTTAAGTATTATCTGCTTTAAGAGCATCATAAAACTATTAATATCTTTGTTGGTGACAGTGAGACTCATTTAAATGGCAAAGAAAACAAGGATCATCAGGTTGAATCACATCTGTGAAGACAAGAAAATCTACAATTGATGTTAACATAATAGTAGCATCATCTGTACTCACAATTTGGTGAGAAATGGAGGCATGAATTGCATACTCTTAATTTTGGCATCTAGTTTAAATTAAAAAATAGATATACTTTAAGGCCCATTAATTTTATTCATGGATAATTTCTATCCATTCTTATTATGATATCCAAAAATCATATACAGATTTTGGATTGCATTATTTAAGTGAATTTTCCTTATTATAATTCTGATAAAATGCTTAAATTCATTCCTTTTCTCAGAAGAAGTAACAAGTAGAATTAAAAAATGCCTCTTTATGCTGGGTACACATCTTTAAAACAGAGATGAATTAGTCTCTCTGCTATCAAGTCCCTGAGCTCTGTTTAAAATGATCAAATGTACTTATGATCACAGAAAATCCCCAATGAGGTTTTGTAGTCCATCAGTGCACAAAATCAGCATTTTTTCAATTAGCGTAAAAGACAGAGTGACTGCACAAATTTATCTAGCAAGAGGAAGATGACTGAATTAGTATGAAAGTTGGTCTCTAGAGGGAGAAGCCAGCTCAGTGGATGAAATTAACTTCTTCTTTTTTTTTTTTTTTCTACTTTCATATCACTGCATAGTGAATTGAATAAGCTAGTTAAGATATTGAAACCAAATCATACTAGAGGTATTTGTTTATTGAATTTTAAAACTGAAATGTACTTGAATAGTACTTTATTTCTTTCTCTCACCTTGAATATGCTATGCTATGGGCTGTGCTTCCATATTCTATATTTAGTTCATTCACTCAGTTGTATCCAACTCTTTGTGACCCCATGAACTGCAGCATGCCAGGCCTCCCTGTCCATCACCAACTCCCGGTGTTTACCCAAACCTATGTCTATTGAATTGGCGATGCCATCCAACCAGAGGATGAGATCATTCTCTGTCATCCCCTTCTCTTCCTGCCCTCAATCTTTCCCAGCATCAGGGTCTTTTCAAATGAGTCAGCTCTTCGCATCAGGTGGCCACAGTATTGGAGTTTCAGCTTCAACATCAGTCCTTCCAGTGAACACCCAGGACTGATCTCTTTTAGGATGAACTGGTTGGATCTCCTTGCAGTCCAAGAGACTCTCGGGAATCTTCTCCAACACCACAGTTAAAACGCATCAATTCTTCGGCACTCAGCTTTCTTTATAGTCCAACTCTCACATCCATACATGACTACTGGAAAAACCATAGCCTTGAATAGATGGATCTTTGTTGACAAAGTAATGTCTCTGCTTTTTAATATGCTGTCAAGGTTGGTCATAACTTTCCTTCCAAGGAGTAAGCATCTTTTAATTTCATGGCTGCAATCACCATCTGCAGTGATTTTGGAGCCCAAAATTATAAAGTTAAAAAGTAGGATTTAGTGGCAAAGTGCTAAGGGATTTGGAGGATTGTGTACCTGAGTTTGACATTGTCTATGTTCATTGCCAGGGGAACAGTTACACTGTTCATGCAATCCTGGGAGACTTACAAGAACAGTTTAATAATTCTATCTTAAATGTAATATCCAGGAGAATTTATAAGTGATGCTAAAACTGAGACCTCTGTAATATCTGTCTCTTATACACATCTAGATGTGTATAAGAGACAGCTCAAATTTATTGTTTATGATAAAGTCTATTCTTGGTGATGTATATTCTATGGGTTTGGACAGATCTATGATGACATGTGGCATTCCAGGTGGCATAGTGATAAAGAACCTGCCTGACAATTCAGAGACATAAGTAACGAGAGTTCAGTCCTTGGGTCGGGAAGATCTCATGGAGGAGGGCATGGCAACTCACTCTAGTATTCTTGCATGGAGAATCCCATGGACAGAGGAGCCTGGCAGGCTGCAGTTCATAGTATCACAAAGAGTAAGACACAGCTGAAGCGACTTAACACACATGCATAATGGCGTGTGTTCACCATTCAGTTCAGTTCAGTCACTCAGTCATGTCCGACTCTTTGCAACCCATAAACTGCAGCACGCCAGGCCTCCCTGTCCATCACTAACTCCTGGAGTTCACTCAGACTCACATCCATTGAGTCGGTGATGCCATCCAGCCATCTCATTCTCTGTTGTCCCCTTCTCTTCCTGCCCTCAATCTTTCCCAGCATCAGAATTTTTTTCCAATGAGTCAACTCTTTGCATGAGGTAGCCAAAGTACTGGAGTTTAAGCTTTAGCATCATTCCCTCCAAAGAACACCCAGGACTGATCTCCTTCAGAATGGACTGGTTGGATCTCCTTGCAGTCCAAGAGACTCTCAAGAGTCTTCCCCAACACCACAGTTTAAAAGCATCAATTCTTTGGCACTAAGCTTTCTTCACAGTCCAACTCTCACATCCATACATGACCACTGGAAAAACCATAGCCTTGACTAGATGTACCTTTGTTGGCAAATTAATGTCTCTGCTTTTTAATATGCTCTCTAGGTTAGTCATAACTTTCCTTCCAAGGAGTAAGCATCTTTTAATTTCATGGTTGCAATCACCATCTGCAATGATTTTGGAGCCTCAAAAAATAAAGTCTGACACTGTTTCCACTGTTTCCCCATCTATTTCCCATGAAGTGATGGGACTAGATGCCATGATCTTAGTTTTCTGAATTTTGAGCTTTAAGCCAACTTTTTTACTCTCCACTTTCACTTTCATCAAGAGGCTTTTAGTTCCTCTTCACTTTCTGCCATAAGGGTGGTGTCATCTGCATATCTGAGGTTATTGATATTCTCTCGGCAATCTTGGTTCCAGCTTGTGCTTCTTCCAGCCCAGCGTTTCTCATGATGTAGTCTGCATAGAAGTTAAATAAGCACGGTGACAATATACAGCCTTGATGTACCCCTTTTCCTATTTGGAACCAGTCTGTTGTTCCATGTCCAGTTCTAACTGTTGCTTCCTGACCTGCATACAGATTTCTCAAGAGGCAGGTCCGGTGGTCTGGTATTTCCATCTCATTAAGAATTTTCCACAGTTTNTAGCATCATTCCTTCCAAAGAAATCCCAGGGCTGATCTCCTGAATGGACTGGTTGGATCTCCTTGCAGTCCAAGGGACTCTCAAGAGTCTTCTCCAACACCACAGTTCAAAAGCATCAATTCTTTGGCGATCAGCCTTCTTTACAGTCCAACTCTCACATCCATACATGACCACAGGAAAAACCATAGCCTTGACTAGACAGACCTTTGTTGGCAACGTGATGTCTCTGCTTTTCAATATGCTATCTAGGTTGGTCATAACTTTCTTTCCAAGGAGTAAGCGTCTTCTAATTTCATGGCTGCAGTCACCATCTGCAGTGATTTTGGAGCCCAAAAAATTAAAGTCAGCCACTGTTTCCACTGTTTCCCCATCTATTTCCCATGAAGTGATGGGACCAGATGTCATGATCTTAGTTTTCTTTACTCTCCTCTTTCACTAATATTTAGGAACTGAAAATAAGTGTCCCACAGAACCACATCTGAGGAAGATATGACACACATGTTGATGGGATACCACATTTGTTCAGAGAAGAGCTCTTGAAAAGCTAGTGGTCAACCTGGTCCTGGTAACCCCCTGGGGGGTAGGGTAGGGAAGGGGTAGGTGATGAAGATGGTTTGCAAAGAGCAAGATTATACTATAAGTGGGAAACCATTGCCACAGCCAAGGTGAAGCAACGTGCATGGGGTGACTATGATAGGAACAACAGGCAAACTGAAATCAGCAAGTCCCCTCTTTCTCCATGCTGCCCTCTCAGTCGCTGTCCAGTGCTTGTGCTGAAAAAGCATAAGAGGAATCCACATGACAAAGAACTATAGATTGTAGAATGCCCACTCCAGCATCAAAAAAAATAAAGTATAAAAGTATGGATTTAGAGCTGAGTCAATGGATTTATAATCGGCATGAATATGACACATAATTTCAAACTCTAATTAGGACTGCTTACCCTGAGAAATGTCCTAGCTTTATGACTCAGTGTGTGAAAGAGATAGAGCAACATTTTACTTTATAACTGTAGAGAGAGCAAGCTAAGTAGTGATAATTAAGTGCTAAATAACCTAATAAAATAATGGACTTTGCTGTGAGCTACTTTATAAACCACCTTTAAAATCTGCTTTCCCTAAAAGGAACGCTGGCAAAGGCAAACACTAAAACCTAAGAAGTGATATTGATATACTAGGGGTGGTCACGCATTGCTGACTACTCCTCCATCCACAGGCAGACTGCTCCCCTTCCTTGAATCTGGGCTGGCCTTAGTAATTTGACCAATCACATGCAGTGACTTTCTGGGACACTGGAAACAAGGACAGGAGACTCTTTCCAGTTTCGACCCAGGCCTTACTGTCTCAGGGATCTCTGAGCTACCAGATAAGAAGTCTGGCTACAGCACTGGAGAGGCTTCTTGTAGGTGCTCTGCCAAAGCCCCAAACATGTGAAACCAAAAATGTGGCTCTTCCAGCAGAGGCCTCTCTGTGATGTCTGTTGGCAGCATGTGGAATGCCTGAATTCATGGCCCAGAAACTGATGAGACAGAATAAAATAATCATCGTTTTCAGTAAATCTGGGGATAGTTTATTATGCAGCATTAGATGGTGTGACCAACATACATAAGATGAGAAACCTGCAGAATTTCTATGAGAGTCGGTAAAACCGCCTGCCAATGGAGAGACCCAGGTTTGATCCCTGGGTCCAGAAGATCCCCTGGAGAAGGGAATGGCTACCCACTTCAGTATTCTTGCCTGGAGAATTCCATGGACAGAAGAGCTTGTCCTCTATAGTTCATGGGGTCACAAGGAGTCAGACACAAATCAGTGACTAACAATTTCACGTTTTCACTTTCATGCAGCATAGTTTCCAGGTTCCCAGTTTACTCCAAAAGGCTTCTTTTCCCCTTTATTATTCTTGAAAGGAGAAAAAACAATAAAATGGGAGGAAATGATAGAAATAGAATGCAGTAGAATTCTATTTCTACTGCCATTAAGTAAAATGCAGTAAATAAAACAAATACAAAGATAAAATAACAGAAAAGAATATATTTTTTTCTGTACTCTTAAGGGAGAATGGACTCAGAATCAAGAGAAAAATGTTAGGTATTAAAATGAAAAAATATTAGGAAAAATGATATAAAAGCTGAAAGAAATTGTCTAATTTTTAAAGACAGAATTAAAGGCTTCTGATTTATTATAGAGTAAAAACATTTGTGGAAGGCCAATATTTCTAGAATGACTGACTTCAAAATTGAGATAATGATTTTAAAAGAAAAAATATATACTGGCATCAGAAATCTGGAGCAAGGATAGATGAGAGAGGCAAATATCACAAGGACAGGATGACTTAGGAGAAGGAAGTAATGATCGGCAGCTTTTTACCTAGAAATAATTGGTGATACAGAAATTGCAGTGTGAGAGATTTAATATAAGCCTAAAAGCTCTGAGTAAGTAGAGGAGGGATTTTTTTTTTTTTTCCAGTCTTATATTCAAGGAAGATGGATTAAAATACAAGATCTTCCCAGAGAGGCTCCCTGATGAAACTTTAGGCTCTTAGGTGAAAGCCCTATAATATACCTAAAAGAAAGGAACAAAAAAGAGTCTTAAACTAAATGCAACCTGGTTTCAACTCCTAATAGTGCCTGATTGGATTAAGATGATCAGTCCCCAACTTTCTGTGGCTAGCAGTGAAAAAAGAGTGAGACTTCTCTAGAAAAAGATAATGCCATAATATTCAAAGTCATTAAACATATATCTCAGTTCAGCTAATTAATTTTGATGAGATTCATGTTTTGTTTTTATTTTGGCTTCAAAGTGCCATCTGTGGAGGGAAACATGAAAAAGTGGTCACCCATGGTCCTTGTCTCACGGATGATCATGTTTTCTTATAATTCTTTCCCCTCCTGGACCTGCAGCTTTCTTCAACCAAGAGAATAACCCAAAGGTTCTGGGATGTTTCTCCCTTGATTATATGTTCTGTTATTTAGCATTATTTAATGCTCTGTCTTCCTTGTGGATTCTCTCTAATGACTAGTCTTACTGTTTTGAAGAAGTAAGTGTCTATGTGGCAAGGACCTGTGATGGAATATTACTCAACCATAAAAGAACGAGATTTTGTCATTTTGCAATAACGTGTGTAGACTTGGAGTGTATTAAACTTAATGAAATAAGTTAGATAAAAATGATGCTGTACATTTTCACTTGTGTATGGAATCTAAAATGTTATACAAGTGAATCAATATGATAAAATCAAAACAGACCCACAGATACAGAGAACAAACTAGTGGTTACTAGTGAGGAGAGGGGAAGGTGGGGAGGCAAGATAGGAGAAGGGATTAAGAGATAGGAAATACTAGTTATAAACAAGATGCACGAGTGTAATCTAGGAAATTCTGTTGTAGTCTTGTTGTTAGGACTTTCACTGCTGAGGGCCCAGGTTCAATCCCCAGTTGGGGAACTAAGATCCCATAAGTTGTCTGTCATGGCCAAAAGAAAAAAAAAAAATTAATGTACAATGGAGTATAATCTACAAAAAATATTAAATCAATATGTTATACACCTAAACTTATATAACTTTATAAATCAGGTATACTCCAACAGGAAAATTAAAATTAAATTGAAATATGTAAATCAGTCAATGGATAACTTCTCTAACAAAGAAGTGAGAGCCTAGAATTAGAAGCCTTTCAACAGCACAGAAACTTGGAGGAGTACCCCAAGCTATAGAAGGAAGCTGAACCAACACCTTAAAGCCTTGTCAGAAACCTAAGTAGGAAGTTAACTGCTCAAAATAAACAAACAGTACCAAAAGAGAAAAGCTTCAACTCTCTAGATATTAAGCAGTACTTTCAAGGAAGTTTTATTCTAAACTACAGACCTGAAAATGTAGCTTCAAAATTATAATAAAGTATAATAAAATTATAATATAATAAAATGCATATTATGCTTCCCTTGTGGCTCAGCTGGTAAAGAATCTGCCTGCAATGGGGGAGATCTGGGTTCGATCCCTGGATTGGGAAGATCCCCTGGAGAAAGGAACGTCTGGCTACCCACTCTAGTATTCTGGACTGGAGAATTCCATGGACTGTATATTCCATGGGGTTGCAAAGAGTAAGACATGACGGAGTGACTTTCACTTCACTTCACTTCGCAGAATATCATGAACTCACTCATTTGATTCCCATCTCAGATTAAATTTACAGTTTCCTTAAACTTTCAGCCAAGAAAAGAAAATATTCATAATTGGCTTTGGGCTTATTGATTAATATATTATCTAAATCTATGAGTATACCAAGGAGAATATCTGTTTAACAAGTTTTCATATGTAATTCTTCAAATATAAATAATCACTATATATTTACAGAAATCATTATATTTCCATTAGTGACATCCTTTAAAAATGACTATGTCTATTTGTCAGGCTTATTTTATTTCTGATGGTTGCTAATTTCCTCATATGTTGCTTTTATTACAGCATGAAAAAATATGTAGTTTCTAGCAGAAGTGATTTTACTAGGATTTTAAATCTGTTCTGAAGTGACAAGATTATTTAAATTAATGAAGAAACTAGACAAATTAAAAGCTTTGTTTGGTAGATTATACCATCAACTGATTTCAATATCAAAATTAAACATAGAACAATAGATAATCTAAGATTATACTTGTTGGTGTCTT
>SJYX01011285.1:274593-288876 GCA_006410675.1 Oreotragus oreotragus | reverse complement strand
TCACTCATTATCAGAGAAATGCAAATCAAGACCACAATGAGGTACCATGTCACGCCAGTCAGAATGGCTGCTATCCAAATCTACAAGCAATAAATGCTGAAGAGGGTGTGGAGAAAAGGGAACCCTCTTTCACTGTTGGTGGGAATGCAAACTAGTACAGCCATTGTGGAGAACAGTGTGGAGATTCCTTAAAAACCTGGAAATAGAACTACCATATGATCCAGCAATCCCACTGCTGGGCATACACACCGAAGAAACCAGAATTGCAAGAGACGTGTACACCAGTGTTCATCACATCACTGTTTATAACAGCCAGAACATGGAAGCAACCTAGAAGTCCATCAGCAGATGAATGGATAAAAAATCTATGGTACATATACACAATAGAGCATTAAAAAGAATTCATTTGAATCAGTTCTAATGAGGTGGATGAAATTGGAGCCTATTATACAGAGTGAAGTAAGCCAGAAAGAAAAACACCAATACAGTATCAGTTCAGTTCAGTTCAGTCGCTCAGTCGTGTCCGACTCTTTGTGACCCCATGAATTACAGCCTGCCAGGCCTCCCTGTCCATCACCAACTCCCGGAGTTCACTCAAATTCAGGTCCATCAAGTCGGTGATGCCATCCAACCATCTCACTTCATTCTCTGTCATCCCTTCTCCTCTTGCCCCCAATCCCTCCCAGCATCAGAGTCTTTTCCAATGAGTCAACTCTTCACATGAGGTGGCCAAAGTACTGGAGTTTCAGCTTTAGCATCATTCCTTCCAAAGAACACCCTGGACTGATCTCCTTTAGAATGGACTGGTTGGATCTCCTAGCAGTCCAAGCGACTCTCAAGGGTCTTCTCCAGCACCACAGTTCAAAAGCATCAATTCTTCAGTGCTCAGCTTTCTTCACAATCCAACTCTCACACCCATACATAACTACTGGAAAAACCATAGCTTTGACTAGGCAGACCTTTAGCCACCAATTAAAATAAATTAGTTTATATTTAAAAATAAATAAAAACAAACAAAATAGAAGCCTACTGACTGCACAATGTCAAATCACTGTAAAGTTTCTAGCCGCATTTTGAGTGGCACTGATGTGGAGCTTATGAGAGCTGCTGGTCATCCCTCCAGATTTGTGAGTATCTGTGGAGGTCCTAGGGGCAGAAGTTATGGAGGCTTCCCAGAGGAGGTTACACTGAGGTGCAGTTTTAAGAAATGGTAGACATTAACTGTGAGGAAGAGTGAGAGCTAGAGGGAAAAGCATCTTTAGAAGAGAGGAACAAAAATATGTGTTATATGATGAATTGTGTCTCCCTTTATCCCCCGAAAAGATATATTGAAATTCTGACCCTTAGTACCTTGCAATGTGAACTTTTTGGAAATAGATTCTTTACAGAGGTAGTCCAATTGAAATGAAGTACTTAGGCTGGGCCCTAATCCAATATGATTGGCATCTTTATAAAAAGAAAATAACAACTTATGGATGCAGAGATAGACATGCACAGAGGGAAGATGATGTTATGACACAGGGAGAAAACGGCACCATGAAGGAGGAGGCAGATATTGGAATCATGCTCTCAGAGGCCAAGAAGTGCCTGGGGCCACCAGAAGCTAGGAGAGAAGCCCTGGCTGAGCTGATCCCTTGGGTCTTGTGTTTGTTTCATGCTGGGTTGTGACTATTTTTAAGCCTAGATTGAGTCAGCTGGAGCTGGCACTCAGGTGACTTTATACTCATGCCAGCCTGAACTGTCAGCCTCCCTGCTCCCTGACTGAGCCCTCCTTGCACCACTGACTCCCTCCTCCTGAGGCCTGGATGGTGTCCTGGTGTGCAAACTTTGCCCCTTGGTAGGGTTTCAATTACTTCTATCTCAGTTCTGCTACCTGTCTGATCAGACCTCTGAACCCTGAGACCTGGACATGCCAAGTTAGATGCCAGTGAGGCTCTGTGCTATCTTATCCTTTCCAGAGGACTCTGTTCCAGTCATCCAGGGAAACGTGCCATCTATGAATGGCAGCTCCTGGAACACAAGCTAAGAAGGGGATGTTCACTAGTACACTGAGATGGTACCTCCTGGAGTTGTGCGACAGAAGTGACTAGTGTCACTGTGGCTCAAACACCCTCTGAGTGTGGCAGTGTCTTGTTCATACAGGATTCCTTCATCTGCTTATGGACCCCTGCTCCTCTTTTCCACTCCAGTTCCCCAACTGGACCAGACTGGACCACATCCACAAGACTTGATGTATTGACCAGGGAGTGTGAGGGACTCAGGGCAAGAATTGGGGGGGGGGTATACATTTCATTACTTTTCTCATTTCTGAAGCTGGGAAATGACTGGGAGATGAAACAGCAGGGATGTCAACTTTATTACCAATCACAGCTGGAAAGAAGGGCGTTACTTAAATGTACACCGTGCGTATCTCACCCTTGAACCCAGAATCACACGTTCACTCTGGTCATAGCAGAGAGCCTCAGTGTCTAGTGTTCCTGTGATATTGTCACTTATAAGAAGAAATACATATCGGACTTTATCCCATTTCTGGCACCAAGCTCCTAAAATCCTTGGAATCTCTTAAGTGATGAGAGCCATAAAGGGGTCTTCTTGTGCTAATGAACAGCTTCTGGATGGCAGCTAAGGATGGGGACTGATTGCCAGGAGAACCAAGCATGTCATTAAAGGATTGGAACTTTCAATCGTACTCTTCTGACCTCCTGATTTTCTAGGAGATGAGAGGGGCTGAAGATTGAGATCGATCACTATTGGCCAGTGATTTAATCAGCCATGCCTGTGTAGTGAAGCCTCCATAACAACCCAAGGACCAAGGTTCGTAGAGCTCCTTGGTTGGTGAACCTGTGGAGATGCAGAGAGTAGCATGCTGCAAGAGGATAAGGAAGCTCTGTGCCTTTCCCCACTCCTTACCCTAATGTTTCTTCCGTCTAGTTGTTCCTAAGTCACATCCTTTTATGATAAACCCATACCCTAGTAAGTAAATGTTTCTCTGAGTTCTGTGTGCTCTAACAAATTAATTGAACCCAAGAGGAAGTCATGGGAGTATCTAAGCTACAGCTTGTCAGTCAAAACACAGGTGACAACCTGGGCTTGTGATTGGCATCTGAAATGCAAGGCAGTGTTATGGGACTGAACTCTTAACCTGTGGAATCTGATGCCATTTCCAGGGGCAAGGTGTCAGATAAGTTGAAAGGTAGAACACCTAGCTGGTGCCCAAGAATGGCTTGGATGAAGGGATCACCCTACATGCTGCAATTGCTGATCAGAGTCTTTCTCCCCCATTGAGGCCTGGCTGGGCCTGTCCTGCTGAACCTGCAGTGGGTGGAAAGCAGACCTGTGTGCATCCTCTCTGTGGGTAGGCAGAGCGGAGACAGGTCCTGGCCTTTGCTGCCACTTTGCTCCTAGTTTATAGTTCCCTGTGCTTCACATAGGACCTTGTTCATCCATCCTACAAACAATTGCATCTGCTAATCCCAACTCCCAATTCTTTCCCCCCTCACCCCTTTGAAACTGCACATACGTTCTCTATGTCTGTGAGTATGTTTCTGTTTCACAAATAAGCTCATTTGTGTCATATTTTAGATTCCACATGTTAGTGATATCATATGGTGTTGTGTTTCTTTCATAGATAAGCTCATTTGTGTCATAGTTTAGATTCCACATATAAGTGATATCATGTGGTGTTAGTCTTTCTCTTTCTGACTTCCTTTGCTTAGGATGCTAATCTCTAGGTCCATCCATGTTGCTGCAAATGGCAATGTTTCATTCTTTTTATGGCTGAGCAGTGTTACATTATATACATATATATACACCACATTTTCTTTATTTGTTCATCTGTCAATGTCCATTAAGGTTGTTTCCATGTCTTGCCTTTCGTAAATATTGCAGTTATGAACAAGGGGTGAATGTACCTTTATGAATTACAGTTTAGTCTGGATATCGTTTTGTCTGGATATTTCAGTTGGCTAGATAATATGCCAACTCTATTTTTAGCTTTTTGAGGAACCCCCATACTGTTCTCCATAATGGCTGTACCAATTTACATTCCCATCAACAGTGTAGGAGAGCTCTCCTTTCTCCACACTCTCTCCAGCATTTGTTATTTGTAGATTTTTTAAAATGATGACCATTCTGACCGGTGTGAGGTGGTACCTATTGAAGTTCTGATTTGCGTTTCTCTAATAGATAGTGAGGATGAGCAGTCATTCATATGCCTGTTGGTTGGTTGGTTGGTTGGTTGGTGAAGTCGCTCAGTCGTGTCCGACCCTTTGCGACCCCGTGGACTGTAACCTACTAAGCTTCTCCGTCCATGGGATTCTCCAGGCAAGAATACTGGAGTGGATTGCCATTTCCTTCTCCAGGGGATCTTCCCAACCCAGGGATCGAACCCGGGTCTCCCACATTGGAGGCAGACGCTTTAACCTCTGAGCCACCAGGGAAGACTTCATATGCCTGTTGGCCTTCTCTATGTCTTCGCTGGAGAAATATCTATTCAGATCTTCTTCCTATTTTTTGAAAATGATTTGGGGTTTTTGTTATGGTCTTGGATGAGCTGTTTGTATATTTTGGAAATTAACCCCTTGGTGGTCCCATCATTTGCAACTATTTTCTCTCACTATAACTTCAGCTTTAGACTGTTGAGATGAGATGCTGAGTGCAATTGTCCAGTTCTTCCTACCACAGAGATTCCAAACCTGCAATGGTTTAAGCAAGCTAAAAAATTATTTCTTGTTCACATATCAAATGGGGAATAAACAGTCAGGAGCAGATTCAATGGCTTTACAATGTTGGGGGCCTAGGCTCTTCTGACAGGTTATTCTATGATCCCTAGACTGTTGGCCTAATCTTTATGGATCAAGATATATCACTACCACATTCCAGCTAGTGGGTAGGGAGAAATGCCTTTTCTTCTTTAAATGCAGGAACTAGAATTGCACACATATATATTGCTTCACTCACAACTTAGTAGCAGAAGCTTAGTTAAGTGGTCATATTAAGCTATGATGGAGGCCTGGAGATGGAGTCTCTCTTCTGAATGGTGATGTGTCCAGCTAAACGTTGGAGATTATATTACTAAGGATGATGGGAAGAATAGATATTGGGGACAGTAGTACCACCATTTTTGACCCTTCTCCATATCCATTTGTCATCACATCCTGGCCCGTGCCCACTCCTGATGTCTTTCCTATTCTTTATTCCTGCTGACACCATGATGGAACAGCCCTTACAGCTTCATACCGCTTGACTTATGAAAACCTTTTAGCAAGTCTTTTTGCCTCCAGTCTCTTTCCACCCTTCCCTGGTGATCATTCTAAAGTGCAAATCTGATCATCTGGCTCCACTGTTTAGAAATTCTGCAAGGGTTCTATTGCCCAGAACAGTGACCTTTATGAATCCTTGAAATTGCATGCATATTTGGCACTCAGGTGCATTTTTCCAAAGAAAGCTTCAGATTCTTCAAGGAGTCTGTGATTCCTCCTTAAGTTATAGGCACAATGTCAAATCCCGAATCAATGTGTAAGTGAGATGTGTCTCCCAGCCTTCTCAGATCTCCTTTCCTGCCACTTGTCCTGTGCAACCTAAACACTAGACCTCCTGAAAAGACTCTGAAATAGCAGGCTATGCTCTGTCCCTCTCCTTGTCTTTACACCTGCTGTTCTAACTGGAATGCCTGGGCAATCTCCAATGCATCATTATGTGTGTGTATGTGCAGGCTCAGTGGCTTCAGTCATATATTACTCTTTGCAACTCTAAGGATTATAGCCTGCCAGGCTCTTCTCTCCATGCATTTCTCCAGGTAAGAATACTGGAGTGGAATACCACGCCTTCCTCCAGGGGATCTGGAGGAATCAAAACGTTGTCATCTGCAGGCAGAGTCTTTAACTCTGAGCCACTGGCGAAGCCCCTTGCACCCTATGGCTTAGCTCAAAAACTACCACCTCTGTCGGTTTCCCTGACTCATTCTGGCAAGTCCGTCTGCAGCACGATTCGGAATTTCATTATTCAGTTAAGGCGCTACTGCTGTCAGTCTGTCTGTCTCTTTTATCAAACTATGAACTCTGGAGCCTAGGACCCAGAATTGATAGTCTATGAATATTTACTGAATAAAGGTCACGTTGCCCTCCCCCCCGGGGCTTCCCTGGTGGCTCAGAGGTTAAAGTGTCTGCCTCCAATGCGGGAGACCCGGGTTCAATCCCTGGGTCGGGAAGATCCCCTGGAGAAGGAAATGGCAATCCACTCCAGTATTCTTGCCTGGAGAATCCCATGGACGGAGAAGCCTAGTAGGTTACAGTCCACGGGGTCACAAAGAGTCGGACACGACTGAGCGACTTCACCTTCACCTTGCCCTCCCCCCACTCCCCGCAACCTGGCGTGTTCTTTCTAAAATGTAAATCTGAACATTGGTTTCTATAGTCCTACTTCCTTCAAATCCAAACTTGTATAGTGGCTTTCTCTCTGGTCTCATCTTGCAATCCTTCCTTTTTTTTCTACTCCAGGAACTCTGGAGTTCTTTCAATGCCCCAGTCAGTGTTCTCCCTTGTCTTAAGGCTTTATGCATGCTTCCTCAGCTCCTCTTTGCCCGGCTAATGTCTCATCATCCTTCAGATAGCTTACACATTCCTCAGGAAGCCTTCCTTGACCCCCTCCAATCCTTGAACTAGGCTGGGGGTCCCAGCTGAGTTTTTTTTCTACTCCAGAAACTCTGGAGTTCTTTCAATGCCCCAGTCAGTGTTCTCCCTTGTCTTAAGGCTTTATGCATGCTTCCTCAGCTCCTCTTTGCCCAGCTAATGTCTCATCATCCTTCAGATAGCTTACACATTCCTCAGGAAGCCTTCCTTGACCCCCTCCAATCCTTGAACTAGGCTGAGGGTCCCAGCTGAGGGTCCCACCTATGTGTGCCCATCACACCTTGTACCTTCTCAGTTGCTACATGCATCATTCTGGGCCAAAATGACTTGGTTGTCTCTCCTGTCTGCTAACCTGTAGGTTCCATGCCTGACTTACCTACCACCATTTCCCAGCCTGAAACATAGTGCTCGGAAGACAGTAAGTACCTGACAAATCTGTGTCAAATAAAGGCTAGATAAATGAATTTCTCAGTCATGAATCAAAGCTTTTCATTGCCTTTAGAACAGACATCACAGTTCTGTGGTCCTTTAAGACCTAGTTCTCATGTATTTTCAGTCTCATCTCTTCCAAATCTACCCATTGATCTCAGTGTCTCTCTTAAACTCTACATGGCAGCTCAATCAAACTGAATGAAGGTCCTCAGATGCTGGCTCTCAAATCACTCAGCCTTGGCAACACTGGACTCTGTAACTGACACACTGGTGGTGAGGTAACAGGGCAGGATCATTTAATCAATCCTTAGACCTCAACAGGTCTAGGTGGAAATGTGTTCATGGTCATCCAATAGTTAACTTTTTCAGCTACAGATTGGCACTTGCCATCTATCTCTACAAAAATTAAATCATGTGCTGATGTATCTGCTGACTTTCACATTCCATGTAAGGAGTTTAGGGTCGGGTGTTGAAGTGAGGCACTCTCTTCTAGGAAAGATTCATAGGTTTTCAGACAAATATTTTCAGTAACTGGTTTTATGAGCCCAATTCTTGCATCTCCTCATATTTAGAAACTTTCACAAAACTTGCAGAAACCTTTTGCAAAAATGATGTGCTTGACTGAGCAAATTTCCCCTTCACCAAAATCACATCTGTGCTGACCTTCCCCACTATCTCTGTGGAGCAGTTTCTCAGAGGTATCTGAGGTGCTGTCTCCCAGACTATAGTTCTTCTTTTGCTCCCAAAACACATAACTCACAATGCTCACATTGTGCATTTTTAAAAGTCAGTAGCTTCTTCCACTATGTGGGGATTTTAGCATCTGTACAACAGTTCTGGAAATGCGTTCCAATAATGTTCTCTTGGGACCTCAGAGAAGAGTTAAAACAGAAAACCTAGTAGGAAGATTCTGTCCCAGGAAGGCTCCATAGAGTCACATGTAACTACAGAACCATGGAGAGAGAAAGAAGACAACAATTCCAAGGACTTGGGGATGACTAAATGTGAGGATAGAAGAAAAGAGAGAAGTCAAGATTGACTCCTGGGGTTATAGCTGAATAACTTGGTAATTAGTGTTGCCTTTATTACTTTGAGGGGTCTTCCCTTGTGGCTTAGACAATAAAGAATTCACCTGCAATCCAGGAGACCCAGGTTCAATCCTAGGGTCAAGGAGATTCCTTAGGAAAAGGGAATGGCTACCCACTCCAGTGTTCTTGTCAGAATTCCATGGGCAGAGGAGCCTGGTGGATTATAGTCCATAAAGTTGCAAAGTGTGGGACATGACTGGGTGACTAACACTCTTTTCTTTTTTTTCCCTTGAGAGCCTGGAATCCTGGCAGTTGTGTGGTGAGGGAGAACCAGAGATGCCCAAGTTTGGACCTGAAGATGGAGCTCAATGGTTTTGGATAGAAAGTCAAGATTGGAAGTCAGTAGTGGCTTCGGGGCTGCATGAGATGTCTGGAGAGGAAGGGAAGGGGTGGGATTGAAAGAGACTGGGACTAGAGATTTGCCAACTCTGCTAGGGGAGGGAGGAGCCAACAGAAGACTGGATCAGCCCTCCCGCCTCCTTCCTCACTCTGGTCACGGCTGCATCCTAGGGCTGGAGTCCCTCTCCAGGTAAGGCTGGCAGAAGTGTGGGGAACAGGGCGGGCACTGTACTGGGCCAGCTAACTGTACGATCCGCTCTAAGTCTGACTGCTGAGAAAGGCACCTTCCTAGGTGTCCCTCACCCTAAATTGGCAATATGGAAATAGTAGTGCCATGAGAGAAGAAAATGAAGACCCAGAGGAATTGAAGAAGGACTTAACCAATGGTTTTACAAACAGAGTCAGAAGGTGAAATTGACAGTGTCTTTGGAGACAATGGTATAAATGAGAGCTTTGGAGTTTAGGGGACCCTGGCTTTGATTCTGTCTCCTCCATTCCCTTGGCAGGAGGCCTGAGAGTTATCTCAACCTATTTCTTCAGAGTATTTCTGATTGAGGTTAGACTTTTACATTTCTTTCATTGTTAGAAAATTGAACTCTTTTTCTAAAAACTAAAGGAATAACATGTTTACATTACAATCATATAAATTCAAGCAAACATACCTAGAAAAGTATCTCTTTTTTTTTTCTGAGTACAGAATGGGGGTACTTACCTACATGCTAAACCTTAAACTTTGAATTCTGTGTCAATGGCTTTGCTTGAATTCTAGGCCCTGAGACATAGCTGCCCAGGAGACTAAGTCCTGCTCTGCAGAGAACTCATCCTCCTTCCAGGACAAGAACCTTCATGGGTGAGCAGTGGCAAAAAACAAAATTCAACCAATTTCAAGGGCCAATTGGGGAGCATGCCCTCTAGAAAATAGAAGGGGGGCTCCCAGAGATTTCACAAATGGAAGGTTTTAATAAGAAAAATGATGGGCAATGTAGCTACTAAGGAAAGTAAAGAAAGGACATCATTTGAGGGAAAAGAATGGCAGTTTCTTCATGTAGTCTACTTCTTCCTCTGGGGGCAGGCTATGGAGAGAAGCCACAGGAGAGATTAACTCCTTGGTGTCAGTGAGAGTAATCCAACCCGGTTGGCTAAGATTGCATTCCTGGCAAAGGTGGAATCTGAAAGTAGGTCAAGAGTGAAGCCTAAATCTGGTGTCCTGGGCTTTAGCATAAATTATGTCATTCTGGACTTGTGATTTTTCTTTAGCAGCAGCTAAGACTTGGTATATGAGTGGCTTGGTAAATGGAGAAGTGGAGGGGGTGTAGGAGCACACATATTTTAAAGAATCAGGAGGACGGACTTTTTGGACTATTGAGGAATGAGTGTAGGGTGGGGATCCTTAACCTGGAGTTTTTGTGATCTGATATTATTAGCAGAACCATGACTTTGTCACCACTAGAAAACATAACTTTTTAAATTTCACATTGTAGTTTTGCAGGTATCATGAAACACGGCTTTAAATTCTAAGTTAAAATTCAAAAATAGTTTAGACCTGCAACTCTTCTTCTTGTTAAATAATAGGTTAAGAAGCTCATATATTCTATATCTCTATTATTGTTTTGATAATTGTATCATGCTGAATTGCATTCAGATATGAATGAAAACAGGTGTGGTCTTTTTCTTGCCCAAGACCCTAGTTTCCTTTGAGATTCTATCCACTCTGGGTTGAGAATCTCTAAATTAATGTGGAAAGCAAAGTTTAAACACCCAGGGTAGGGGAACCTTGGCAAATTTCAGGTCAGGCTTTGAGGATCATCAGAGGGTCTTAGTATATAGGAAGACTCCAGAGTGCTGACTTTTAAAAAATGTACAGCGTGAGATGTTCCAAGCTCAGTTTTATTTGGAGCAAAATGAGGACTGCAGCCTGGGAGATGGCATTCCAGATAGCTCAGAGGAACTGCTCCAAAAAAGTAAGGGGAGAGATGAGTATATATGTGATTATGGTGAAAAGGGAGTTCATGCAATCCAGCACATAACTTTTGCCAAAGGCTTCTGCTTGGGTTTCCATGGTAGCTCAGTGGTAAAGAATCTGCCTGCCAATGCAGGAGACCTGGGGACTCAGGTTCAATCCCTGGGTGGGGAAGATCCATGGATAAGGAGCTAGCAACCCATCTGGGATTCTTGCCTGGGAAATCCATGTATAGAAAAACCTGTCACATGACAGTCCATGGGGTCACAAAGAATCGGACACAACTTAGTTTGTAGTTAGGATAGAAACTTTAGTTTGCTGACTGAAAGCTACAGACAACAACTTCTCCTAGGCAGGAAGAGCAGACAGCACCATGAAGGACTTTGGTGCTTTTCTAGTTCTCAGGAAATGCAAGACTTGGGCTCATAAAATCAGCTTCTGAAAGTATCTATGTGAAGACCTATCCTGCCAGCTTTTCCCAGAGCACAGAGTGCCTCAGCTCTCCACAGTGAACTCCTTTCAGGGGCTGCTGAAAGTCAGCAGCTGCAGCAGCATATGATTTAATCCTTGTAGAGGTTGATGCCAAGTGCCAATTTGTAGCTGACACAAGCTTTTATTCAGTGTGGTGATGAGTGCTGGTTTATATGCTAAAGAACTTACTCTAACAAAATGCAACAGGAGGGTGAAATTGGAGAAAGCAATCAGTTAGGAAGGGTGAGTAACAGATAGCAATTCATACCGTAGGCTTTGCAGGGGATTGGGGAGGTGAGGGGTGCTAAAGATTTGATGTGACTTTTAATCATGTGATTCCTATTCATCTTGTATGACTTTAGGCTATGTTAGGTAGTTTGAAATGGAGTCACAGTGGCCAATGTGAATTTGCATGATGATTGTTTTTAATATCCTGTTAGGTTATGAGTATTTAAGTGTGACATAATACTAGTGTTAATATGGATATGGAATTTGTTTGGTGAGGTCCAGGGATGCCATCACTGGAACGTGAGCACTGACATAGATAAGAATTCTCCAGGGCTTCACTGGTACTCTGTATTGGAGGCTCCTGAAAATTCGAAGTAACATGCTGAGTAGCTTGAAGTCTTTTGTCTGGGGACTGAGTCCAGTTGGAAGCTCTGTGACTTCTTGCTCACACTATCGTGACAGCTGAGGGGGCAGGGTGCCATTTCTGTTGCATACCTTCTTTCAGATCCTTCTTTCTGACTGGCGTTTCTAACTTACAGTGCATGTGTGATTGTGTGCAATCAATGGAGCAATCATAAATTGAATTTGGATGTGTTTCATATTCTCCAATTCTTGGACTCACCTGGCCTTCCTGCAAGGCTGCCCCACCTTAATCCAATTTCCCCTTAAGTGAGGATGGAAAACAGCTTGTTTTGTTTTGCAATTTCTTAGCTTATACACCATCTATTCATATTTTTTTCTGGTCTACTTCATTATTCTCTATACTGAATTAGCTGTTCAAAATAGGCAGCCTGCTCTTAGTGTGTTTTGGTTCCTTTGTTTTTTGAACTTGCTTGTGGTTTTGTGGACTCCCTTTTCATGAGAGAAAGAATAGCTCATATTCCCACACAGTTCTCTGAAGCACCCAGAGTTAGTCATTACAGTATGCTGCTGCTGCTGCTAAGTTGCTTCAGTCATGTCCAACTCTGTGCAACCCCATAGATGGCAGCCCACCAGGATCCCCCGTCCCTGGGATTCTCCAGGCAAGAACACTGGAGTGGGTTGCCATTTCCTTCTCCAATGCGTGAAAGTGAAAAGTGAAAGTGAAGTTGCTCAGTCATGTCCGACTCTTAGCGACCCCATGGACTGCAGCTTACCAGGCTCCCCCGTCCATGGGATTTTCCAGGCAAGGGTGCTGGAGTGGGGTGCCATTGATTTTTCATATTTTAATTACCCAAAAGGTCTAACAGTGTCTGTTGCCCCTTTCCAGGTGGAGAGGGGCGATAGTTAGTGCAGCACTGGCCATTATCAACTTTTTCCAACACCAGAAGCAGTTTCGTTAGCATTCTTCTGACTAATAATCATGGAGCCTGTTTTTATCTGTTTACAGTCCATGATTACTTCTATGGCTTTGTGTGTATTTACAAAAATGGGCTCGTACTATGTACATTACCTGCAGCTTGTTTTTTCCTCTAATGTGTCCAGAACATTCTTAACCAGTGCATTGTGTCTCTGGTGTAGTGTCTAGGAGCCATCTCTGACTCCTCAGTGGGCACTGAACTCCTTTGGCTCAATCCTTCTCTTATTAAAAGATATTTGTTTTCTGAGTTTTTGTCATGAAAACCTCAGAACTAAACATTTTGTTCATGTATCATTGAGTCTAGATGGCTTTAATTCTTGTTTAGAATATCAAGGGGAGCGTATATGTATTATTTCTGACTTTAATAGATGTTTCAAGTTCCTGAAAAGTTATAGCTATTCCCATTTCAGATAGGTAATACCAATCCAACCTTTTTCAAATATAGCCACAACTTCTGGTCTTGGGCAACTTTTCATGTTTAGTACTCATTGCTTTGCAATTCTTTCTTTCCAACAATTTTAGTTTATCAATATCCTTAAATTTTTAATATAAGAAACACTAATGATTTTTCATAGTGGTTTACAATTTAAGTACTTCCTCTGTGAAGTACTTCCTTATTTTAGCTTTTGTGTACTTCAGAACTCTTTAATGAATATTGTCTGTTCTATATTGTTAAATTGAAAGTTCTGCAGGTGGAATCTTTTTAAAACCTTGAACATTTTACTGACTTTTAAGTCCTTTATACTCATCTAATGAAGATTCTGTGTTTGTTTTTATTTTTTGGATTAATACTTGATTATTTAAAGTCTTGCTAGGCTATCATGATTTCCATCTAGATTTTTCCTTATTACCATATATTTGCAGCTTTATCTTTTAAAATCCTCACACTAGGACTATTTCATGCTTAATTTTGCTTGCAGTAATTTTTTTCTCTTTAATGCAAATTCTTCATGGCTTTTGATTTTTTCTTTATAGTTTTCTCTTAAATTTGTACTTTTACCTCAGCATTTTGTGTTTTCTTGGTTTTGTCTTAGCCATGTTATTTGGAGCACAAAGATATTTATATTTGAGGATCGCCATAACTGAAAATTTTCTTTGCTTCATTTCTTTATTTTGACCTGAATTATGCTGTATTAGTCAATGTTCCATTCTTTGGGCTTTAATTTTGTCAGCATTTATATGTAATTTGCCCATATTTTCATTTTTACTTGGTATTTTGCTTTAATAGTATTTATATGACATATAGAGTAGTTTTGTTACTGAACTTAACTTGTGTTCATTCACCTGATGCACAGCAGTCAATCTACTGACATTGGGTCATGATAAAGGAAAGTACAGCATTTATTTGCAGGGCACCAAGCAAGGAGAATGGGCAGCTAATACTCAAAGGACTTGAACTCCTTGCTTGGTGCCCTGCAAATTAACACTGTACTTTTCCTTTACCACAACCTGGTGTTAATAGATTGACTTTGCTGCAGGTGAACCTAGTTCAACTGTGTAACATATTTGGTGATCATGAAAGGACCACCATTGCAAATGGATATTTTTGTGGCACATTGCTCCCTGGCAGGAAGTGGCTCTAAGATTCTATCCAGCAGATTCCTGAGCACCTTTATCACAGGGGCAGCCCTGAGCATCTGCCACCAGTTCAGTTCAGTTCAGTTCAGTCACTCAATTGTGTCCGACACTTTGCAACCCCATGAATTACAGCATGCCAGGCTTCCCTGTCCATCACCAACTCCCGGAGTTCACCCAAACTCATGTCCATCGAGTCCTTGATGTCATCCAGCCATCTCA
>SJYX01011285.1:254951-272129 GCA_006410675.1 Oreotragus oreotragus | reverse complement strand
CACAATAATAGTGGGAGACTTTAATACCCCACTCACACCTATGGACAGATCAACTAACCAGAAAATTAACAAAGAAACGCAAACTTTAAATGATACAATAGACCAGTTAGACCTAATTGATATCTATAGGACATTTCACCCCAAAACAATGAATTTCACCTTTTTCTCAAGTGCTCACGGAACCTTCTCCAGGATAGATCACATCCTGGGACATAAATCTAACCTTGATAAATTCAAAAAAATCGAAATCATTCCAAGCATCTTTTCTGACCATAATGCATTAAGATTAGATCTCAATTACAGGAGAAAAACTATTAAAAATTCCAACATTTGGAGGCTGAACAATACGCTTCTGAATAACCAACAAATCACAGAAGAAATCAAAAAAGAAATCAAAATGTGCATAGAAATGAATGAAAATGAAAACACAACAACCCAAAACCTGTGGGACACTATAAAAGCAGTGCTAAGAGGAAAGTTCATAGCAATACAGGCATACCTCAGGAAACAAGAAAAAAGTCAAATAAATAACCTAACTCTACACCTAAAGCAACTAGAAAAGGAAGAAATGGAGAACCCCAGAGTTAGTAGAAGGAAAGAAATCTTAAAAATTAGGGCAGAAGAAATGAATGAAAAAGAAATGGAGATTATAGAAAATAAAAACAATATTAAAAGCCGGTTCTTTGAGAAGATATACAAAATAGACAAACCATTAGCCAGACTCATCAAGAAAAAGAGGAGAAGAATCAATCAATAAAATTAGAAATGAAAATGAAGTCAAAACAGATAGCACAGAAATACAAAAGATCATAAGAGACTACTATGGGCAAGTAGGAGAAGGCAATGGCACCCCACTCCAGTAATTCCATGGACAGAGGAGCCTGGGAGGCTGCACTCCATGGGGTCACTAAGAGTCGGAGAGTCGGATGCGACTGAGCGACTTCGCTTTCACTTTTCACTTTCATGCACTGGAGAAGGAAATGAAAACCCACTCCAGTATTCTTGCCTGGAGAATGCCAGGGAGAGGGGAGCCTGGTGGGCTGCCATCTATGGGGTCACACAGAATCGGACACGACTGAAGTGACTTAGCAACATGGGCAACTATATGCCAATAAAATGGACAACTTCTTAGAAGAAATGGACAAATTCTTAGAAAGGTATAACCTTCTAAAACTGAACCAGGAAGAAATATAAAATCTGAACAGACCAATCACAAGCACAGAAATCAAAAATATTCCAACAAACAAAAGCCCAGGAACAGGTGACCTCACAGATGAATTCTACCAAAATTTAGAGGAGGTAACACCTATCCCATGTTCTATCCACTATCAAACTCCTCCAGAAAATTGCAGGGGAAGGAAATTCTCAAACTCATTCTATGAGGCCACCATCACCCTAATACCAAATGAAATTGAAACTGTAATCAGAAATCTTCCAGCAAACAAAAGCCCAGGTCCAGACGGCTTCACAGCTGAATTCTACCAAAAATTTCGAGAAGAGCTAACACCTATCCTACTCAAACTCTTCCAGAAAATTGCAGAGGAAGGTCAACTTCCAAACTCATTCTATGAGGCCACCATCACCCTAATACCAAAACCAGACAAAGATGCCACAAAAAAGAAAGCTACAGGCCAGTATCACTGATGAACACAGAGGCAGAACTCCTCAACAAAATTCTAGCAAACAGAATCTAACTATATATTAAAAAGACCATACATCATGACCAAGTGAGCTTTATTTCAGGGATGCAAGGATTCTTCAATATGCACAAATCAGTCAATGTGATACATCTTATTAACAAATTGAAAGATAAAAACCATTTGATTATCTCAGTAGATACAGAGAGAGCCTTTGACAAAATTTAGCAGCCATTTATGATAAAAATGCTCTAGAAAGCAGGCATAGAAGGAACACACCTCAACATAATAAAAGTCATATACAACAAACCACAGCAAATATTATCTTCAATGGCAAAAAGTTGAAAGCATTTCTTTTAAAATCAGGAATAAGAAAAGGATGCCCACTCTCACCACTACTATTCAACATAGTTTTGGAAGTCCTAAACACAGCAATCAGAGAGAAGAAAAAGTAATAAGATGAATTCAGATTAGAAAAGAAGAAGTAAAACTCTCACTATTTGCAGATAATAAGATCGTTTACATAGAAAACCCTAAAGACGACACCAGAAAATGACTAGAGCTAATCAACGAATATAGTAAAGTTGCAGGATATAACATTTAATACACAGAAATCCCTTGCATTCCTATACACTAACAATGAAAAATCAGATAGAGAAGTTAAGGAAACAATCCCATTCACCTTTGGAAAGAAAAGAATAAAATACTTATGAATGAATTTACCTAAAGAACCAAAAGACCTATATATAGAAAACTGTAAAACACTGATGAAAGATATCAAAGATGACACAAATGAAGTATCATCTCACGCGATTCAGAATTGCCATCATCAAAAAATTCTACAAACAATAAATGCTGCAGAAGAGTGTGGAGAAAATGGAACCCTCTTACACTGTTAGTGGGAATGCAAACTAGCACAGCCACTATGGAGAACAGTGTGGAATTTCCTTAAGAAATTAGGAATAGAAATGTCATATAACTCAGCAATCCCATTGCTGGGCATACACCCAGAGGAAACAAGAACTGAAAGAGACACATGTACCCCTTTCATTGCAGTACTATTTACAATAGCTAGGACATGGAAACAACCTATCTGTCCATCGGCAGATGAATGAATAAGGAAGTTGTGGTACATATACACAATGGAATATTACTCAGCTATAAAAAGGAAAGCATTTGAGTCAGTCCTAATGAGGTAAATGAAACTGGACCCTATTATAAAGAGTGAAGTAAGTCAAAAATAGAGACATGAATACTGTATATTAATGCATAAATATGGAATTTAAAAAGACAGTAATTATGATCTACATACAGGGCAGCAAAAGAGATACAAATGTAAAGGACAGATTTTGGACACTGTGGGAGAAAGCAAGGGTGGGGTGATTTGAGAGAATAACATTGAAATATGTATATTAATTTCGGTTCAGTTCAGTAGTGTCCAACTCTTTGCGACCCCATGAATTGCAGCNTAAATTTCATATTCCCTAATATTGGATGACTCATTGGAAGAAATGACTCATTGGAAAAGACCCAGATCCTGGGAAAGATTGAAGGCAGGAAGAGAGGGGATGACAGAGGATGAGATGGTTGGATGGCATCACTGACTCGATGGACATGAGTTTGAGCAAGCTCAGGGAGATGGTGAAGGACAGGGAAGCTTGGTGTGCTGCAGTCCATTGGGGTCACAAGGAGTTGGACATGACTGAGTGACGCAATTGAATTGAATATTGAATACTCAGTCTACACTGAAAATTTCCTCCTCTTCAGTTGATTTATTCAAGCCAGGATCTAAATAAGGGGCACATGATTATCTCCATCTGCTAACCTAGAATAGCACTTTATTCACCAAGTTATTAAAGTATTGGAATTCTGTTGAAGGTCCTACCTGGTGGATTTTTCTCATTACTCCTTCATAGTCCCCTTGATACAAGTACAAGTTTTTTCCATCTTTCCAAACTGAAACTCTACTCATTAAACACTATTCCTCTATTGCCCTTCCCTCCCCGACACACAGCCCTTGGCAACACCGTTCTACTTTGTTTCTCTCTGAACTTGACTATTTTAGGTACCTCATGTAAGTGGACTCACAAAATACTGGTCTTTTTGTGAATGGCTTATTTCACTTAGCTTGATATTTCAAGGTTCATCCATATGGTACCACGTATCATATTTTCCTTCCTTTCTAAGCCTCAATCCTGGAGTAGGAAATTGCACCCCACTCCAGTATACTTGCCTGGAAATTTTCATGGACAGAGGAGCCTGATGGGCTACAATCCATGGGGCCACAAAGAGTCAGACACAGCTGAGAAACTGAGCACAAAGCTGAATAATCCATTGTATAAATACATAGCATGCTTTGTTTATCCATTCATCCTTTGAAGGACACTTAGTTGTTCCCATCTTTTGGCTATTGTGAATAATGCTGCTGTGAGCATGAGTGTATAAATAAACACCATTTGTCACTGTTTTCAGTTCTTCTGTCTTTATACCCAGTGGAATTGTTGAACCACAGGGCAATTCTATAGTTAATAGTTTGAGGACCCACCCTTCTTTTTCATAGTGACTCTCCTTGTACTCTTGAATAAACCAAGTCAATCTTGGTGTATCCCTTTAAATAACTATTGAAAATGATTTGCTACTATTTTCCTTAAGAATGTTATATCTCTCTATATTTAGGAGTTTGAGGAGTATCTTTTTTCTCATTGTACTCTACTTTCTTGTTGAAGTTATCTAGTGTCTTGGGGCATATTGAAATACTTTCTATTTTGCTAACTCTGGAAGAGTCTTTTACCTAAGATAAAATTATGTCTCAATTTTCAAATTGAATTGTGAAAATTTGGCAATATTCCTGTTTTGTTTATCTGTAATTGTACACCCTTTTTGTTCATTGTGTTATTTATTTGTATCTTTTCTTCTAGTAAGTCCATGCCACCCAGAGTTCCAATGTTGTCAACTTTCTGGGTCCATTTTGCTTATCTTGCAATTTATCTGAATTTTCACCTATTCTACTTTTCTAATATTTTAAGTCTGTAAGTTCCCCTCAATTCTCCACTTTTACCACAAGTAGTTATTATTATTGATATACCAATATTTTCAAATTTTCTTTAGGTTTTGGCTGATGAGTGTTTTTAGAATTTAAATAATTGTGTTTTAGTATTTAAATGCAAAACATAGAAATATTTATGTTTTAATTTTATGCCATGTTAATTTTTCTTGCTTTAGTTTATATGTAATAAAACATTTTGAGCTTCTNAAATTTTCTTTAGGTTTTGGCTGATGAGTGTTTTTAGAATTTAAATAACTGTGTTTTAGTATTTAAATGCAAAACATAGAAATATTTATGTTTTAATTTTATGCCATGTTAATTTTTCTTGCTTTAGTTTATATGTAATAAAACATTTTGAGCTTCTTGACTGTAAGTATACTTCTTTCCTTGGCCCTAACATTAATGTTGTGTTAACTGCTCATATGAGTCTTGCATAATTTTTTTTTACATTTATTTAGTTTTAGCTGCATTGGGTCTTTGCTGTAGTGCGCAAGTTTCTCATTGCAGTGGCTTCTTTTGTTGCAGAGCACAGGCTCTAGGTGTCCAGGCTTCAGTAGTTTCAGCACACAAACTTGGTAGTTACAGCTCGTGGGCTCTACAGCACAGGATCAGTAGTCGTGGCACATGGACTTAGTTGGTCCGTGGCATGGAGAATTTTCCCAGACCAGGGATCGAACCCATGTTCACTACACTGGCAGGTGGATTCTTATCCACTGCACCATCAGGGAAGTCCCATCGCAGTCTTTTTGTAGTATAGTAAGTTCCCTCTGTATGAACAAGTTCCATTCCAAGAGTATGTTCATAAGTCCAACAATTAGCCTATGTACCCAACAAATGCAATCAGCTATCTAATACTGTACTGTAATTAAGTTTAAAACAGTTTTCACACAAATAACACACTTAAAAGAGCAAGCACAAAGAATAAAACATTTTTAAAGGCAGCTGAGAGACTGAGAGCTGGGAAAGACTAGAGATCTCTTCAAGAAAATTAGAGATACCAAGAGAACATTTCATGCAAAGATGGGCTCAATAAAGGACAGAAATAGTATGGACTTAAGTGAAGGAGAAAATAATAAGAAGAGATGGCAAGAGTACACAGAGGAACTATAAAAAAAAGATCTTCACAACCCAGATAATCACGNGAAAATTAGAGATACCAAGAGAACATTTCATGCAAAGATGGGCTCAATAAAGGACAGAAATAGTATGGACTTAAGTGAAGGAGAAAATAATAAGAAGAGATGGCAAGAGTACACAGAGGAACTATAAAAAAAAGATCTTCACAACCCAGATAATCACGATGGTGTGACCACTCACCTAGAACCAAGCATCCTAGAATGTGAAGTCAAGTGGGCCTTAGGATTCATCACTATGAAAAAATGCTAGTGGAGGTGACGGAATTCCAGTTGAGCTATTTAAATCCTAAAAGATGATGCTATGAAAGTGCTGCACTCAACATGCCAGCAAATTTGGAAAACTCATCAGGGGCCATAGGACTGGAAAAGGTCATTTTTCATTCCAATTCCAAAGAAAGGCAATGCCAGAAAATGTTCAAACAACTTCACAATTGCACTCATCTCAGGCTTCAATAGTAAGTGAACCGTGAACTTCCAGGTGTTCAACCTGGTTTTAGAAAAGACAGAGGAACCAGAGATCAAATTGCCAATATCCGCTGGATCATCAAAAAAGCAAGAGAGTTCCAGAAAAACATCTAATTCTGCTTTATTGACTATGTGAAAGCGTTTGTGTGGATCACCACAAACTGTGGAAAATTCTTAAAGAGATGGCAATCCCAGACCACTTGACCTGCCTCTTGAGAAATCTGTATGCATGTCAGGAAACAACAGTTAGGACTGGACGTGGAACAACAGACTGGTTCCAAATAGGGAAAGGAGTACATCAAGGCTGTATATCGTCACCCTGCTTATTTAACTTCTATGCAGAGTACATCATGAGAAACTCTGGGCTGGAAGAAGCACAAGCTGGAATCAAGATTGCTGGGAGAAATATCAATAACCTCAGATATGAAGATGACACCACCCTTATGGCAAAAAGTGAAGAAGAACTAAAGAGCCTCTTGTTTAAAGTGAAAGACAAGAGTAAAAAAGTTGGCTTAAAGCTCAACATTCAGAAAATTAAGATCATGGCATCCAGTTCCATCACTTCATGGCAAATAGATGCGGAAACAGTGGACATAGTGTCAGACTTTATTTTTTAGGGCTCCAAAATCACTGCAGATGGTGGTTGCAGCTATGAAATTAAAAGACACTCACTCCTTGGAAGAAAAGTTATGACCAACCTAGATAGCATATTCAAAAGCAGAGAAATTACTTTGCTAATAAGGTCCATCCTAGTCAAGGCTATGGTTTTTCCAGTAGTCATGTTTGCATGTAAGAGTTGGACTATAAAGAAAGGTGAGCACCAAAGTATTGATGCTTTTAAACTGTGGTATTGGAGAAGACTCTTGAGAGTCCCTTGGACTGCAAGGAGATCCAGCCAGTCTTGGGTATTCATTGGTAGGACTGAAGTTGAAGCTGAAAATCCAGTACTTTGGCCACCTGATGCAAAGAACTGGCTCATTTGAAAAGACCCTGATGCTGGGAAAGATTGAAGGGGGGAGAAGGGGATGAGATGATTGGATGGCATCACCGATTCAATGGACATGAGTTTGAGCAAGCTTCGGTAGTTGGTGATGGACAGGGAGGCCTAGCATACTGCAGTCCATGGGATTGCAAAGAGTTGGACATGACTGAGCAACTCAACTGAACTGAAGGTGCTTTTCATACACACATAATCTCCTTTATCATCACAAAAGTCTTCTGTGTGATTGTCCTTTATTTAAAAGAAGACAAAATGAAAAAGCATGCAGATTATCTAATTGTTCACATTACTGAAGTAGGCAGCAATACGAATAATGTGAAATTCCAAATGGTTGCCTATATATCTTTCATACTTAGGCTTTTTGTGTTTTAGCATATTGCCTCCAGGGTCTACATTTTTATTTTATTTTTAATTGTGGTTGCAGTTACAAAACATTAAATTTACCATCTTAAACATTTTAAAATATTCAGTTGTGAAAGTGAAGTGAAAGTCGTTCAGTCATGTCCGATTCTTTGCAACCCCATGGACTATACAGTTCGTGGAATTCTCCAAGCCAGAATACTGGAGTGCATAGCCAGTCCCTTCATACTGTTTCCCAACAGATCTCTAAAACTTTTCATTTTACAAAACTGAAACTCAACACTTATTATCCCCTCCCTGTCCACTTTTGTACTTCTTATTTTTACGATGGAATACTCTAGAATTCCTCATATGAATGAAATCATCAATACTGAACCTTTGTAACTGGCTTACTTCACAGTATACTATCCTAAAGGTTCATCCATGCTGTAGCACATGACAGGCTCTTCCTTTTCAAGTTTTCAAAATATTGCATTGATCCTGGGATACAGAGGGCTTGACAAGTTACACTTGGATTTTCAACTATGTGTAAGTGCCCCTAGCCCCCATGTTAATCAAGGATCAACTGCACTGGTTTATTTTTCTACATAAATATATCTATAATAATGTTTATTTTATAATTTAAGCACAGTAAGAGATTGAAAATATTAATAATACAATAGAACAATTATAATAATATACTGTAATATGTTATAGAGTTGTATTTTTCTTCTCTCCAAATATCTTATTGTACAAATTTATTACCTCTTCCATCTTATCTAAGCACTTACCAGGTGCTGCAACTACAACTTTTGTAATTTGAGATGCAACAGCAAAACTAGCACAAATTTCTCTTTCCTTCTTTCCAATTACAGTAATATTAATTCTTACAGTAATAGTCATTCATCCATTCTTAAGAATGAATATTCCTAAGTAGATCACAGGAACATCAGCAAAGGACTTTTTTCTTTCCTTATGATGTCTAGAGCTTTCACCTTTTCACTTAAAGGAAGCAATTCATAGCTTCTCTCTAGTGTGTCAAAATGGCCAGCAGCACTATTCTGAGGGTCATTATTACTTAAAATAAGGTCATTGGAACATCAGCACTGCAATACTACAGCCAGCTATCTGATAACCTTAGATGGGTTCTAAGTGGGCAATGGATGGGAGATGCTGAACAAAGGGATTGTTCAAATGACATGACAGAGCAAGACACTTGAAATTTCATCACACTAGTCAGAACTGTATGAAATCTAAAATTTACAAATTGTTTCTCTCTAAAATCTTCCATTTACTATTTTTGGATTGAGGTTGACCATGGGCATTTAAAACTGAGGAAAGTTAAACTGTGATTTAGGGGGAGACTACTGTAATTTTTTTTTAAATTTCTAATAAGAAAAAAGTGGTATCTTGTCACGTAACTTTCAGTGTTGTCTACTGAGATTATAATACTTCTGTTTGCAAATTATTCTGCATGCTGAATCATGTCTGGACTTACAAACAAAATATAAAAGAGAACTGTGGAGTTGAAATTTTGAAACAACAATAGACAAATCTAAAAGCAAGTCACCATGGAAAAGACCCTGGGCAACCTGGAGAGAAGGGTGCAGTAGAACTTTTTCTGTGTTTCCATTAAGGTCTCTGCCCTTTCCTGAAACTCCATCCCCTGCTGTGCTCTGGTTGGAGGGGTGGAGTTGCCTAATAAAATGAGGATCTTCTAGGTAGAAGTGGATGAAGGCCCCCGTACAACCCCTTCTATTAGAAATTCATTTTTAGGAAATGCTGTTGAAGTGGATGGTGGCACCTTTATATCCAAGGTTCCCAAAGAGGAAATCACCAGTGGGCTATAGGAGTTGGAACCAGGCATATGGGTCCACAGGGACCTCATTCAGCAGATTGTTGGAGAGAAAAGATTCTGGCAGTGCAAGTGACTAAGCATGAATGCCTTACTGGCTTGAGTCAGGCTGGTAGAACACGACCTCCTATTTAGGCTTAATGATGTCATTCTGTCTTTATTCACACATCTCCAGTGTATTTATTTTTAATTTTTCTTTTATACTGTTCTAGTAGCTTTACTTCTTCAGGAGTGTATTCAGTTCANGGGGGAGAAGGGGATGAGATGATTGGATGGCATCACCGATTCAATGGACATGAGTTTGAGCAAGCTTCGGTAGTTGGTGATGGACAGGGAGGCCTAGCATACTGCAGTCCATGGGATTGCAAAGAGTTGGACATGACTGAGCAACTCAACTGAACTGAAGGTGCTTTTCATACACACATAATCTCCTTTATCATCACAAAAGTCTTCTGTGTGATTGTCCTTTATTTAAAAGAAGACAAAATGAAAAAGCATGCAGATTATCTAATTGTTCACATTACTGAAGTAGGCAGCAATACGAATAATGTGAAATTCCAAATGGTTGCCTATATATCTTTCATACTTAGGCTTTTTGTGTTTTAGCATATTGCCTCCAGGGTCTACATTTTTATTTTATTTTTAATTGTGGTTGCAGTTACAAAACATTAAATTTACCATCTTAAACATTTTAAAATATTCAGTTGTGAAAGTGAAGTGAAAGTCGTTCAGTCATGTCCGATTCTTTGCAACCCCATGGACTATACAGTTCGTGGAATTCTCCAAGCCAGAATACTGGAGTGCATAGCCAGTCCCTTCATACTGTTTCCCAACAGATCTCTAAAACTTTTCATTTTACAAAACTGAAACTCAACACTTATTATCCCCTCCCTGTCCACTTTTGTACTTCTTATTTTTACGATGGAATACTCTAGAATTCCTCATATGAATGAAATCATCAATACTGAACCTTTGTAACTGGCTTACTTCACAGTATACTATCCTAAAGGTTCATCCATGCTGTAGCACATGACAGGCTCTTCCTTTTCAAGTTTTCAAAATATTGCATTGATCCTGGGATACAGAGGGCTTGACAAGTTACACTTGGATTTTCAACTATGTGTAAGTGCCCCTAGCCCCCATGTTAATCAAGGATCAACTGCACTGGTTTATTTTTCTACATAAATATATCTATAATAATGTTTATTTTATAATTTAAGCACAGTAAGAGATTGAAAATATTAATAATACAATAGAACAATTATAATAATATACTGTAATATGTTATAGAGTTGTATTTTTCTTCTCTCCAAATATCTTATTGTACAAATTTATTACCTCTTCCATCTTATCTAAGCACTTACCAGGTGCTGCAACTACAACTTTTGTAATTTGAGATGCAACAGCAAAACTAGCACAAATTTCTCTTTCCTTCTTTCCAATTACAGTAATATTAATTCTTACAGTAATAGTCATTCATCCATTCTTAAGAATGAATATTCCTAAGTAGATCACAGGAACATCAGCAAAGGACTTTTTTCTTTCCTTATGATGTCGAGAGCTTTCACCTTTTCACTTAAAGGAAGCAATTCATAGCTTCTCTCTAGTGTGTCAAAATGGCCAGCAGCACTATTCTGAGGGTCATTATTACTTAAAATAAGGTCATTGGAACATCAGCACTGCAATACTACAGCCAGCTATCTGATAACCTTAGATGGGTTCTAAGTGGGCAATGGATGGGAGATGCTGAACAAAGGGATTGTTCAAATGACATGACAGAGCAAGACACTTGAAATTTCATCACACTAGTCAGAACTGTATGAAATCTAAAATTTACAAATTGTTTCTCTCTAAAATCTTCCATTTACTATTTTTGGATTGAGGTTGACCATGGGCATTTAAAACTGAGGAAAGTTAAACTGTGATTTAGGGGGAGACTACTGTAATTTTTTTTTTAATTTCTAATAAGAAAAAAGTGGTATCTTGTCACGTAACTTTCAGTGTTGTCTACTGAGATTATAATACTTCTGTTTGCAAATTATTCTGCATGCTGAATCATGTCTGGACTTACAAACAAAATATAAAAGAGAACTGTGGAGTTGAAATTTTGAAACAACAATAGACAAATCTAAAAGCAAGTCACCATGGAAAAGACCCTGGGCAACCTGGAGAGAAGGGTGCAGTAGAACTTTTTCTGTGTTTCCATTAAGGTCTCTGCCCCTTCCTGAAACTCCATCCCCTGCTGTGCTCTGGTTGGAGGGGTGGAGTTGCCTAATAAAATGAGGATCTTCTAGGTAGAAGTGGATGAAGGCCCCCGTACAACCCCTTCTATTAGAAATTCATTTTTAGGAAATGCTGTTGAAGTGGATGGTGGCACCTTTATATCCAAGGTTCCCAAAGAGGAAATCACCAGTGGGCTATAGGAGTTGGAACCAGGCATATGGGTCCACAGGGACCTCATTCAGCAGATTGTTGGAGAGAAAAGATTCTGGCAGTGCAAGTGACTAAGCATGAATGCCTTACTGGCTTGAGTCAGGCTGGTAGAACACGACCTCCTATTTAGGCTTAATGATGTCATTCTGTCTTTATTCACACATCTCCAGTGTATTTATTTTTAATTTTTCTTTTATACTGTTCTAGTAGCTTTACTTCTTCAGGAGTGTATTCAGTTCAGTTCAGTTGCTCAGTCATGTCCAACTCTTTGCAACCCCATGAATCGCAGCACGCCAGGCCTCCCTGTCCATCACCAACTCCCAGAGTTCACTCAAACTCACGCCCATCAAGTTGGTGATGTCATCCAGCCATCTCATCCTCTGCTGTCCCCTTTTCCTCCTGCCCTCAATCCCTCCCAGCATCAGAGTCTTTTCCAATGAGTCAACTCTTTGCATGAGGTGGCCAAAGTACCGGAGTCTCAGCCTTAGCATCATTCCTTCCAAAGAAACCCAGGGCTGATCTCCTTCAGAATGGACTGGTTGGATCTCCTTGCAGTCCTAGGGACTCTCAGGAGTCTTCTCCAATACCACAGTTCAAAAGCATCAATTCTTCAGAGCTCAGCTTTCTTCACAGTCCAACTCTCACATCCATACATGACCACAGAAAAAACCATAGCATTGACTAGATGGACCTTTGTTGGCAAAGTAATGTTTCTGCTTTTCAATATGTTATCTAGGTTGTACATTGTACTTATTGCATTTCCTCACATGTATAATTCTTGTTCAAGGAATTGTTACTCATGTGACCTGGCTCATAGGTAGGGGAAGGGGGTCTCTATTTGGGGAAACTTCATTTGGTTGCCTCTGCTCAGATACTGTTTTGAGTCCCCCGACTCTAGATAAGACCATTTTTTATGTTTGTGGATTGATTTGAATTTTGCTACTTTCAGAATGCAGGTCCCACATGTTATGTGGTACAACAGACCTAAGGTTCCAATTATAAGATTCCAGTCTGAGAAGACTAACTCTCTCTTCTTGTTGAGAACCTGGGTGAGTGGAAGGACACTCAGATTCCTGTTTGTGGATGACAGCTAAGTCCTGACTCCAGCCCCAGGTCCTCATTAAATGCCAGACCTGTGGGCTTGTAAACACCAGCCTCTACAGCCCATCTCTAGTCCTCTTGAGGACTACATAACCTCAGCTATTGTTCTATATCTGACACCTAAAGAGTTCCTTCTTCTTGCCTTTTAAAAAATTATTATTATTTCTTTACTTTTGGTCTTGGTTGCAGCACTCAGGATCTTGCATTGTGGCCCTTGGGCTTTTCTCTAGTTGAGGGGATCAGGCTTAGTTGCCCTGTGGCATGTGGGATCCTAGCTTCCTGACCAGATGAAGACCAGCTTCATCTTCCCAGAAGGATAAAGGAAGAAGATTATTTCACTGATTTTGTTCCAGGCCAGACTGGGCCTCGGTTGTCAGTTCTGGAGCTGGTGGTGTATCCAGCACAGGAGCAGAATTGTTCCTAGATCAGAATGATGACAGTAGATCTGAAGGCTTCAATCCAGGAGCTTGGAAAGGAGGCAGTGCTCTTGGGAGAAGCAGCAGAGGCCCCAGGCTTCCAGCTGAAGCCAGCAGAGTCCCAGCCAGTGGGTGTGTCCCGGGAGGAAGAAGTTTGGAATATACACCAGGGTCTACAAGAGCTGCTGAGCAGGAATAACCACAAAGTACCTGAGCCTGTATGTGAGAGGGTGGTACCTACTTACCAGATCCTAGCCTTTCCTGAGCAAACAAACATCAAAGATTGGATGATGGCACCTGCATTCATCTTGCCTGAGTCTCAGAGTTTGCTGAAATTTGAGGAAGTGGTCATACACTTTTCCCAGGAAGAATGGGAACTAATGGATCCCACGCAGAAGGCCCTCTACAATGGCATAATGCACGAAGACTGTGAGACTGTCATCTCTCTAGCATTGTTTGTGCTCCCCAAACCTAAATTGATCTTCTGCTTAGAGCAAGAGGAAGGGCCGTATATTCAAGGATCTCCAGTGTTCAAAGACAATCCTGGAGAGCTGCTTTCAGAGATAAAGCTGAAAAATGACATGGAAAATCACCAACTTATGTGCCTTTCTGACTTAGAAATACAAGCACCAGGAGACATAGCATCAAAAAAAGCCAGTGTGAATGTTCATCTGAAAACAACAGGCAAAGAAAATCATGGTGATGTACATAGGCCGGGGAAAGAGCACCAAGATTTTCCAGTGAAGGAAAGAAAGAAATTTTTCCCTGGTGGGAAGAAGAGCTGCTGAAATTTATGGAGCTTCATAGGAAAGAATGTGCAACAGAGAAGCCTCAAAATACAAGCACCAGGAGACATAGCATCAAATAAAGCCAGTGTGAATGTTCATCTGAAAACAACAGGCAAAGAAAATCATGGTGATGTACGTAGGCCGGGGAAAGAGCACCAAGATTTCCCAGTGAAGGAAAGAAAGAAATTTTTCACCTGGTGGGAAGAAGAGCTGCTGAAATTTATGGAGCTTCATAGGAAAGAATGTGCAACAGAGAAGCCTTTTAAATGTCAGGAATGTGGAAAAAGCTCCAGAGTTAGCTCTGACCTTATTAAGCACCAAAGAATTCACACTGAAGAGAAACCATATAAATGTCAACAGTGTGATAAGAGGTTTAAATGGAGGTCCTGTGGACGGAGGAACCTGGTAGGCTGCAGTCCATGAGAGTCAGATACGACTGAACGACTTCACTTTCACTTTTCACTTTCATGCATTGGAGAAGGAAATGGCAACCCACTCCAGTGTTCTTGCCTGGAGAATCCCAGGGACGGGGGAGCCTGGTGGGCTGCCGTCTATGGGGTCACACAGAGTTGGACACGACTGAAGCGACTTAGCAGCAGCAACAGCACACCAAGGAGTAAAACCGTATAAATGCTCCTGGTGTGGGAAAAGCTTCAGTCAAAATTCACATCTCCACACACATCAAAGAACTCACACAGGAGGGAAGCCCTTTACATGTCATGAATGTGGGAAAAAATTCAGTCAAAATTCCCACCTTATTAAACACTGGAGAACCCATCTATAACACATGCAAGTTTCAGTAAATGCTCAAGACTTTGACACCAGAATTGACACCAAAGAAGAAAAGCTTATCCAGTGTTCTTAGCCTAAAAAATTTACCAACCAGAGTTTAACCCTAAAGTTTATGACAAACTTCAAAATTAAGAAGCATGAAGAATTTTTTACCAGTGGAAAATTTGGTGATGTAAACATTATGTCTCACAGAAAGAAATTAGGGTTGACTGTGAGAGGAAACAGTAGTAGTTAGTTGTACTACTTACTGTTTTTACTTATAACTGTCACTGAATTTCTTAGGAAAATATGTGTTCTAAGAACCTGAGTAAAAAAAAGCTTTGGGGATTGTAGCTGACAAAATAGCAACACTAGCTTCAAATAGCAGGTGCAGTCATGAGTCACCAGTCGTCTTTGGTCACAGAGGTAAATATTGTTTTTCATTGATCTTCCAGGCACTGTTAAGCACATATGATAGAAACATTTGTAGCATAGTTGTCCAAAATAAAAAGCAGTAATATCTGTGTTTCATTACATACATTGTCTCCCAGGTAGCCAACTTAGCAGTTTCAATCGTCTTTTGGGGCAGAAATGAATTTTAATATAAAGGTTTCCAGAAACCAAAACAAACAAACAAACAAACAAACAGGTCCTCTGCACTGGAAGTCAAGTTCTTAACCACTGAATCACCAGGGAATTCCTTTTTTCTTTCCTTTGAGACATGTATTCCTCAATTATTTGAATACTCAAGTATTTTAAATAACTTGCTGTCTAGTATTACTATGTTTTAGGCATGGAAGTGAGTGCTTTAGNGCACTGGAAGTCAAGTTCTTAACCACTGAATCACCAGGGAATTCCTTTTTTCTTTCCTTTGAGACATGTATTCCTCAATTATTTGAATACTCAAGTATTTTAAATAACATGCTGTCTAGTATTACTATGTTTTAGGCATGGAAGTGAGTGCTTTAGCATGTTCTTCATCTACCGTCTTGACCTAAAACTTTAAAAGAAGTTATTTTTAGTAAAATACATTTTTAGTGTTAATTTTGTAAATAATCTGTTTCCTCACTCTCTTATTTTTCTGGCAGATTTAAGATGCTTGTCTTTTTCTTCTTTTTAGATGTACAACCGTATGATATGTAAATAATGAGTTTTGCACACTCCTTTTTATTAACTACATATTTAAATTCCACCCTTTTCTAACTGTATTGGAGGAAGTTCTAGAACAATATACAATAATAATGGCACTATCAGACCCCTGCTTGTATCTGACTTTATTAGAAATGCCTTTAGTGTTTTAGCATTAAACATATTTTGGCTTTGGTTTTGAGAAAATAATGAGTTTTGCACACTCCTTTTTATTAACTACATATTTAAATTCCACCCTTTTCTAACTGTATTGGAGGAAGTTCTAGAACAATATACAATAATAATGGCACTATCAGACCCCTGCTTGTATCTGACTTTATTAGAAATGCCTTTAGTGTTTTAGCATTAAACATATTTTGGCTTTGGTTTTGAGAAATGTTGTCCTCATGATGAGGGAACACCCCTACATTTTCATTTTATTAACAGGCTTATAAGAAATGGGTGGAGGAATTTTATGAAATGCATTTTCAACATTCCAAAAGGCAATAAGATGGGTTTTGCCTTTTGATTTATTTAAAATTAAATTATATTGTCAAATTTCCTAATATGTTACCATCCTTAATTTCTTGATTCATGAAATGAACCTCCCTTGGTCTTGGTGTTTTACTCTTTTAATGTATTTCTGGCTTGATTTGATATATATATATACATATATATACATACATGGACTTCCCTGGTGGCTCAGATGGTAAAGCACCTGCCTATAATGCGGGAGACCTGGGTTCAATCCCTGGTTCGGGAAGATCTCCTGGAGAAGGATATGGAAACCCACTCCAGTATTCTTGCCTGGAAAATCCCGTGGATGGAGGAGCCTGGTAGGCTACAGTCCATGGGGTTGCAAAGAGTTGGACACAACTGAGCAAATATAAAATTTATATGTGGAGATATATGTTTTTAGACTTTTTTTTTCTTTTTTATTTCTGTCAGAAGTAAAATTCATTTGTAGCATTGTTTTTATTAGGTTACAAGATTAATGTTTTACCAATTTAAAAAAATGAATTAAGATATTTTTTACATATCTCTGCTCTTGAGTACTTTAAAC
>SJYX01011285.1:228741-252613 GCA_006410675.1 Oreotragus oreotragus | reverse complement strand
TAAAGGGATTTAAAGAGAGGAGCCTGAGAAGGGGGTCTGGAGGAGGAGACCATGGAGAGCAGTCATGGAAGCCGAGGGACAGAGCTGCGCTGAGCTACAAGGAAGCAAAGCTGAACACGGGTGAAGGAGGGTGGGGTGGAGCTGAAGACGCCCCTTTCCAGAGGATGCCCTCACTGCTAATACTAAACTAGTGAGGGTTAGAGAGCAGAATGGAAGCACTGGTGGGAAGTAAATTCTGAAGAGAATGGGCTCTTCACCCTTCAGACCTTTTCATTTTATTCACAATTAACAAATAAAATACTAGAGAATCGTTGTTGCTGTTGTTGGGACTTGGAGGTCAAACTTCACCTTACCCATCTGGGTAGCATGTGTTCAGTGGAAGATATTAAATGATGTCTTTTGTCAAAGAGAAGTCAGCCTAAAAAAAAAAAAAAACCAAAGAGGTGTCCTAATTTTAGAAAAGATTTGCTACAAATTTATTTTAAGCAGAGGTTTGTAAGGGTACTGAAATATTGTATGATTTCAAAGATTGTAGATATGCTGAACTTTTTGATGATATCGTGTGCAAAAAATACCTGGCAGGCCCTCAATCAATGTTAGTTATCCCCCCAACCACCATCCACTCCCAGTGCAAATCCATGCACATCAGCCCTGGTGTTCAGAGGGAGCTATGCTCTCCCTGCTTAGAAATCAGATTAGGTCTTCTTGTCTGGGGCCAGATGCCTCTGTGTCTCTCCCAACCAGAGGCTGTGAGCTGGCCATNAAAAAAAAAAAAAAAAAAAAAAAACCAAAGAGGTGTCCTAATTTTAGAAAAGATTTGCTACAAATTTATTTTAAACAGAGGTTTGTAAGGGTACTGAAATATTATATGATTTCAAAGATTGTAGATATGCTGAACTTTTTGATGATATCATGTGCAAAAAACACCTGGCAGGCCCTCAATCAATGTTAGTTATCCCCCCAACCACCATCCACTGCCAGTGCAAATCCATGCACATCAGCCCTGGTGTTTGTTCAGAAGGAGCTATGTTCTCCCTGCTTAGAAATTAGATTAGGTCTTCTTGTCTGGGGCCAGATGCCTCTGTGTCTCTCCCAACCAGAGGCTGTGAGCTGGCCAGTGTTGACCTTTCCAACATGCATCAGCAGTCACCCCTTCTAGGCTTGCTCACTTTACCTGATGTCTTGTAACAGGATAAGTACTTTGGAAGCTTCTGGGCAGATCTCCTACTCCTGGAGGGATGTGGGAAAATTCACCCATGCAGTCCTCCGTGACTTACCTACCAGCAAATTTTCACACTGGCCACAGTGGGCTCTGGGACAAAAAGAGAAGCCTAACCAGATTTTAGACACCTATGTAGCCCTATAACTGTGTCAAGGCTATGCCTGGGCCAGAAGGAGAGGAAAGAGGGAGAGGAGAGAACAAAGGGCTTCCTCTGGGGTCCGTGATGAAAAGTCAGTGCCTAGAGAACAGTAAGCGTACATTCGAATGACATTATAGAGCTATGTGGTTATGAGAACAAGGGTTCTCCCATTGCAAGATTTTTTTTTTAGCATCCTGAGAAGCAACTGATCATGTCTGGGCCCATCCTCTCTGAGCATCCACTAGCTCTCCTCTCTCAGGTGTGCCACCTGACTTGAGAAAACTGAAACCATATGTACAAGCATATGTTACTATCTACAGTAACAGAATTACTCTATTCTATTCTCTACATCAACAAGAGTTGACTATTTCAGCTATCTCTTGCCCAGAGGATGAAAACTGAAACTATTGTTTGTTACTGGAAGTTTTAAAAAACATGATTTAAAAGATCATTCAGCTACTCAACACTTTAACAGAAAACCTCAACTGACAATTTACTTCCCAAGATTCTCTGAATCCTTGCTGCTTCTTCTGCTGTGGCCATGAATCTTAAACTCTTATTTCATGATCCCTACCCAATTCTAATCAAGCTCTTCCTTGAAAACGCGTCTGAAACCAGACCCCAAAACCGTATAGACACCCTGACTTTGCCTTTTCCTCTCAAAGACACTACTAAGAGTCTATCTTACTGAAAAAAGAATGAAATCAGTCTTGTCTTAATAACAGGTTGTCCTGGTGCTGTTTAGGGGAAAGGCAACATTTGACAATCTCTTCTGATATCTCCACCTCCCCACAAATTCTAAGCCATTCAGAATTCAGACAACAGTAATATGGGTTAGAGGTGCTAGTCAAGCAGAACAAAGAGCTTAGTCTTAAGCATACATGGCCCAAGGTGATCTGCCTGGCCCTACATGTTTTTTCAATGTATTGCTGCTGCTGCTAATGCTCACTCAGTCGTGTCTGACTCTTTGCAACCCATGGACTATAGCCTTCCAAGATCCTATGTGCATGGACTTCTCCAGGCAGAAATACTGGAATGAGTTGCCATTTCTTATTCGGGGGATCTTCCTAACCCAGGGATCAAACTTGCATCTCTGTGTCTCCTGCAACGGCAGGTGGGTTCTTTACCTCCAAGTCACCTGGGAAGCCCTATTTAGTGTATTATTGTCTACTATTTGTCAGGTCAGAGGCCAGGCAATTGGAATTAAAAGCTGATGCTATATGGAGTCATCCCGTCTGCCTTTAGCCCACATCTCCTTTGTGAGAAAAGAGACATTTAAACAGATAAAATACATTCATTATATGCAACAATATTGTGCAGAATAGCACTTCTTAAACAATGTGTGGTGAAAAAGAAATCTCCCCCCTCCAAATCCATTGTGGATCAATACTTTCGTAAAATGCCATTGTATTCATTATGGCTGCTACAACAAATTAGCACAAATTGAGTGTCTTGAATCAACAGAATTGCATTCTCTGGCAGTTCTAGAGACCAGATGTCTGAAACCAAGATGTTGGTAGGGATATACTCCTTTGGAAGTTTTATGGGGGGATCAGTTCTTGCTCCTTCCAGCTTCTTATAGTTCTAAGTGCTCCTTGGCTTGTGGTTGTTGCTGTTCAATCACTAAGTCCTGTCTGACTCTTAGGGACCCCATGTGCTGCATCATGACAGGCTTCCCTGTCCTTCAGTGTATCCCAAAGTTTGCTCAAACTCATGTCTATTGAGTCAGTAATGCCATCCAACCATCTCACCTTCTTCACCCTCTTGTCCTGCTACCCTCAATCTTTCCCAGCATCAGGGTCTTTTCCAATGAGTTGACTCTTCCCATCATGTAGCAAATGTATTGAAACTCAGCTTCAGCATCATCTTGTCTTGTGGTGTATTACTTTAACCTCTGCTTCCATCTCTGTGTGACTGTTTTAAGGACTCTCAACATTGGATTTAGAGCTCACCTGGAAAATCCAGGATGATCTCATCTTGCCATGCTTAATTTAACCACATCAGCAAGACTTTTTCCAGATAAGGTCACATTCACAGATTGGAAGTGAACCATTGCTTCTGAACTCTACAGTGCATCTTAATACCTTAATGCACTCTGCTATTTCTGACTCTATTTCAGTTGAACTTTGTTTTTTTAAAATAATTATTTATTACAATTTTCAAGTCAGAAAAGTTTTATTCTGATGTAATGACATATAAAATTGTGTATAAGTTTAAGGTGTACATCTTCTCAGTTTCTCAGTCTCTAAACTTCTACCTTAGTTTTTCTATTCTCTTTTTATTTCTAAACTAAAGGTAAAAATAATTGGTGTGTATTTTAATTTAATTGAAAGCATAAGGAGAGCTTGTGTCTTTTTTATAGAGGCTTATTCTCCATAAGAAACCACTTCTTTCTTTATCCTGCCTGATATCTCCTCATTTGATCCTATTTTTAAAAAAAATCACAGCCTAAATCTTTGACCATAGCTTTGATCATGACATCCCCCTGAAAAATGTCCCTCAAAGGTGCTGAGGTTCCAATAAGTCAAAATGGCTCACTCCTAACTCTGGAGTAAGAGTAAAAGATGTAGGCTCATAGCCTACCTAAACATCTAAAAATTATAGAGATAACAAACTACTACAAATGTGCCTTCATGCAGATATGAAATGCCAAGTTCAAATTATGTGTTCTCAGACCTCTCAGAGCTCCATATTAGAATATGGAGACAAGGAGAGGGTAATCTCTGACCCACAATCCATTGCTTTCTTTTCCTATTGTTGTTCAGTTGCTAGGTTGTGTCCAGCTCTTTGCAAGCCCATGGACCACAGCATGCCAAGCTCCACTGTCCTCCACTATCTTCCTGAGTTTGCTCAAATTCAGGTCCATTGAGTCAGTGATGCAATCTAAACGTCTCATTCTCTGCCACCCACTTCTTGTGCCTTCAATTTTTGCCAGCATCAGAGTCTTTTCCAGTGAGTCAGCTCTTCACATCAGGTGGCCAAAGTATTAGAGCTTCAGCTTCAGCAACAGTCAGGGGTTGACTGCCTTTCACATTGACTGATGTGATCTCCTTGCAGTCCAAGGGACTCTCAAAAGTCTTCTCCAACACCACAATTTGAACCATCAGTTCTTTGGCCCTCAGCCTTCTTCATGGTCCAACTCTCAGATCCATGCATGACTACCGGAAAAAATATAGTTCTCTTCCTACTGTCTGTTCATTCTTGAATTTGGAGGATTCTCATAATACACAGATGGAGGTGGACATCCAGACAGTGGGGGAAAGGGCAGACTCTCTGTGTGGGCTGCGCCATCAGCTCCTTAGACTCTTCTTGTGGTTTGGGGGAGGGTCCAAGAGGTGAGGGGCTTTGGATAAACCAGTGGGGTAAGGAACAGGATGAGGTGTAGTTTAAAGGCTGTGGTGGCCTTCAAGTTTGCTTGTGAACACATTGGGTTCTCTCTACATTTCTTTCTTGGGGAACTGTTATCTCTAGCCCTTGTGCTAAACCCAAACTAAATTGAAACACAGGAGAGTAAGGGAATAAACACATAATCAAATACAACTCTAAAGTGAAGCAGAAAATAAGGGTAAAAGGAAAACTAAATTAGGAGTTAAAAAGGGTAAATATTAGTAAAAGAAACAAAGCAAAAATTCATGCTGGAAACCCCAAAAAGATATGATAAAGGATATTTAACATATATGATCCCAATGTTAAAACCAATACAAGAAGTTAAAAGAGGCAATAAAAAATTTAGTGGGGAGAAAGTGAGCCCACAACCCCAACTCTTTCTTCCTACAAGGAGAAGTAAGATAGAAAGCACTTAAAGATAAAAAATTAAAAGCACAATTTATAAGTAGATCAATAGGTGCAGTGCCTGCACATAATACCTAGTGAAATAATACACACAGAAATGTTATGATCTTAGTAGACAACATCAAAAGTTATATTACAAAATACCACTTTTTTCTTATTGAAACATGTTTTTAATTTTAATAATCCCCCCAATCCAGTTTCACTTTCTATAGTTTGAGTTATCCATGGTCAACCTCAATTCAAAGATATTAAATGAAAGATTCCAGCAAAAAACTATTCATAAGTTTTAAATGTCATGCAGTTCTGACTAGTGTAATAAAATCTCAAGTGTCCTGCTCTGTTGTGTCACTTGAATGATCCCGTTGTCCAGCATCTCCCATCCATTACCCGCTTAGAACCCGTCGAGGTTGTCAGATAGCTGGCTACAGTATTGCAGTGCTGGCGTTCACGTGATCCTATTTTATGTAATAATGGCCCTCAAATTAGAATAGTGCTGCTGGTCATTTGCATATGTCAAAGAGAAGCCATAACGTCCTTCCTTTAAGTGAAAAGTGGAAAGCTCTCAACTTAATAAGGAAAGAAAAAAACTCATATGCTGAAGTTCCTAAGATCTACTTAGGGATATTCATTCTTAAGAATGGATGAATGAATACTACTGTAAGGATGAATACTACTGTAACTGTAAAGAAGTAAAGAGAAATTTGTGCTAGTTTTGCAGTTGCATCTCAAATTACAAAATTTATACCCACAGTGCCTGGTAAGCGCTTAGATAAGATGGAAAAGGTAATAAATTTGTTCAGTAAGGTATCTGGAGACTGGAAGAAAAACACAATCCTATAACTTATAATATAGTCTATTGTTATGATTGTTCTATTGCATTATTAATTAATGTTGTTAATCATTTATTGTGCTTAAATTATAAATTAAATTTTATCACAGATAAATTTATGCAGGAAAAAAAATGAAACAGTGCAGTTGATCCTTGACTAACAAGGGGATATTAGGGGCACTTCCACATAGTCGAAAACCTGAGCAGAACTTGTGAAGAACTCTATATCTGAGGTACCTCCGTATCTGCAACTCCACATTCACAGATTCAACCAACCGTGATTATGCATACTGTAGTATTACTATTGAAAAACATCCATGTACAGGTTGATCAGTGCAATTCAAACCAGTGTTGTTTAAAGGTTAAGTGCATATATAGTGTTCAATACAGTTGTTACAAACCAGGTCTGTTTGCCGGGCTTGCAGCAAACCAGATGCTGAGATGCTGAGGTTTACAGCTGAGAGAGTTATTCACAAGAAGTGAAATGAGGGGGTAAAAAAAAAATTCTCAAACCAACCCCAGAAGGCAAAGGATGGCATTAGAGGAGAAGAAAGGTGATTGGAGGCAGGGAAAAGTTGAAGGGAATCAATGTTCTGTACAGGTGCCTCTCAGTTAAAACTTCTGCATATTCAAAAGGGAGGTGCTCAGTCAATCTGAAGGTGGAACATTCTCTTCTTTGGATGCCTGTACAGTTATAGGGCTTCAGTCAAGCCCCAGCTGGCTCAAACTGGACAGGAGTTGACTCAAATTTCCTGGAAAACAGGGGCTTCCCAGGTAGCTCAGTGGTAAAAATGTGGCTGCCAAGGCAAGAGTTGCAGGAGACCTGGGTTCTAGTCCTTGGCCAGAAGGATCCCCTGAAGAAGGAAATGTCAACCCACTCCAGTATTCTCGCCTGGAGAATACCATGGACACAGGACCCTTGGTGGTCTACAGTCCATGGGGTTTCAAAGAGTTGGACATGACTGAGCATGCATGTACACTTATGTAAAACAACTGAGCTACATGAAGCTGGGAAGGCAACTTACAAGCAAAGGTGTTTTAACAAGCTGTTCCTTTATGTATTTCTCTGGAAGACAAGTTCAAAGATTTCTATTAGTTCTCAGCTTCTGTTAACTCTATGGGGCATGGTTTCACTATCTGCAGTTTCAGGTACCCACCAGGGGTCTTGAAACACATTTCCCATGCATAAGGGGGGCTACTGTGCACTCTGTTGGCAGCCACTGGCAAGAAGCTGGCCCTCTCAGTCAAGGCAATCTAAATCACTAACAGTTTTTGAAAGGCATGTGGGTAACATTTAGCAAAAGCTGTAACGTGGCCATGGTCTTTGACCCATTAATTCTGTGACAAAGGGGGTAGGGATGGCAAAGGATAAATTCCTATTGTTGTTGAGGAAGAAATTTCCTCTATCTTTCTAGGTTCCTCTGACTGTTCCAATAATGAAATTGACAAATTACAGATTAACAGGAGAAAAGTGCAAGCAAAAGTATCCTGTAGACAGAGGAGCCTGACAGGCAACAGTCCACAGGGTCGCAAAGAGTTGGACATGACTGAAGCCACTTGCACGCATATATGAGAGAGGCCTTTCCTGGTGGCTCAGTAGTGAAGAATTTGCCTACCAATGCAGGAGACATAAGAGACTCGTGTTTAATCCCTGGGTCAGGAAGATCCCCTGGAGAAGGAAATGGCTGCCCACTCCAGTATTCTTGCCTGGCAAATCCTATGGACGAAGGAGCCTGGCGGGCTACAGTCCATGGGGTCACTAAAGAGTTGGACATGACTGAGCGACTAAAGAGCAACATACATGAGAGAAGCCCAGAAAAGCTGAATAACTCACAAAAATAGCCAAAACCCTCAACTTAAATGATGACAAAGTGGATGTTAGGGATGCTTGCTTGCTTGCTAAGTCACTTCAGTCATGTCCGACTCTGTGTGACCCCATAGATGGCAGCCCACCAGGCTCCCCCATCCCTGGGATTCTCCAGGCAAAAATACTGGAGTGGGTTGCCATTTCCTTCTCCAATGCATGAAAGAGAAAAGTGAAAGTGAAGTCGCTCAGTCTGTTTGACTGTTAGCGACCCCATGGACTGCAGCCCACCAGGCTACTCCGTCCATTGGATTTTCCAGGCAAGAGTACTGGGGTGGGGTGCCATTGCCTTCCCCGGATGTTAGGGATATTGTACCGCAATTTCAAAGGGGGAGGAATGCAATTTATATGGAGAAGGAAAAGCAAATATTTCATAAATAAATGTTTGCTGGATCCTGTCGAGACAGGGGACAGAGAAATTTGAACAGACTTTACTAGATTCCTCCCTGTGTACACATTTAGTTCACACAATAGTTCCATCCATGTTGACAGCTCTCTTTCTGGAATAGGTCCTTTATCTTCATTCTTTAAGGCAGTCAGAGGGAATGTCAAAGTGAGACAGGAAAGGAGCAGGACATAATCTTTATAAGAATGATATAGCCATTGAAGACACAACATAAAATGCTTAAAACCAACTAGGTCCAAGATGGTGGACAAGTCAACTCCCACTACATACTTCAGTGTATGCTCATTGTAATACATCAACTGCCAAATGACACACTCACAGGTGCCATGACACTTCTGAGGCCAACCATGAGAGGCCAAAAAGTGGGAGGTGACCAAATTCCAGAATATCTCCACCCCTTCTTCAAAGTACTTGGAATAATCCTCCTACTTATTAAGTTATCCAATCCATAAAAATTAACCATCCCATATTTTGGGGCCTCTCACCTTCTGAGATGGCCCACACTCTCCCAAGGCCACTCTCACTCTCTGAGACTGGCAGCACACTGTTGATGGAATGTGCATCTCTCTAAATAAACCTGCTTTCACTTTACTATTGGTCACTCTTGAATTCTTTCCTGTGTGAAGCTAAGGATCCAGTCATGGCAGCCCATCCCAGGGACTGGCCTGAGACATAACCATCCACTCTTGCCCCACTTTTTCCTGCAACAAAAGATTCTTCTTGGTCTTTTGGGCCTCAAAATTAATCAGCCTAAAGTAATCCTTATGCCATTTTTTTTTAAAAATTGGTGTTCTAATAGCAGCTATGATGTTTCAGTGGTAAAGTAGGGGTTATTCCCCTTCCCTTTGTTATCCCCAAACTGGGTTCACTTCTTGGTGGATGTCAACCGAACCAGAGATAAGGAGAAGGAAGGGTTTGTTACTTGCAGCAAATAAGGAGACCATCAGAGATCTTTCCCAAAGCAGTGTCTCCAGGAACAGCAAAATTGGGGAAGTTTTAAGCTAAGGGTATATGCATACTCATTAAAGGACTTGAGCAGAAGAGAAGTCAGCAGAGAATTTGGGCAAAGGTTGACAGAGTCCCAAGCTCTAGTAGGTTGAAGTCACAAAACTCAGGAAAGGTCAACATCATCATCCCTTTGTTGTTGTTCTTCAGTCTTTAAATCATGTCCGATTCTTTGTGACACTGTTAGGGGAAGCATACTGATTGAAACCGCCCACCCTGGCCAGGTACCATAGTAACCATTTACATGAGTTGTTTTATGACAGGAGATCCTGATGAGGAATTTGGAACTAATAAGCCACCACAAACTGGAAGAGTTCAGGAAAGGTCTACAGGAAAGACTGCGTGTCCGTCCACTTCCCAGAATCCTTCTCGCTAGCATCCATCGTGACTGAGCGATGCATGCGCCACCAGGAAAGACTCTGAATTAGGATGATTGGCCAAGGACCACCCGGAAACTAATCCCATCACCATAAAACCCAACATTGCGAGCCACAGGCAGAGCGGTTCTCCTGGGTTTCCTTACCCTACTGCTCTCCACCTGGGTGCCCTTTCCCAATAAAATCTCTTGCTTTGTCAGCACATGTGTCTCCTCAGACAATTCAATTCTGAGTGTTAGACAAGAGCCCAGTTTCGGGCCCTGGAAGGGGTCTCTCTTCCTGCAACAATATAGCGAAAGAGATAGTTACTATGACCATGACAGGTTTCTGTGAAATGTCTGGTCCAAGTTCCAGATTTTTTGGTGTTTGCAGCAAGTTTCCAAATGTCCCACTGTTCATGCTCAATTTTTAATAGAGGACAATTCAAAGAGGAGAAGGGGGTGCCATTCTACCCTCAAGCCAGCCAAGAAGTTTTTTTGTCATAATATTTGATTAGTAACCATTTACACAATATATTTTGCCTTTTCCCTAAAGTTTCGGTAGTGTAAACATCAGTTCAGTTCAGTTGAGTCGCTCAGTCATGTCTGATTCTTTGCGACCCCATGAATCAAACCACGCCAGGCCTCCCTGTCCATCACCAACTCTCAGAGTTCACTCAGACTCACGTCCATCGAGTCCATGATGCCATCTAGCCATCTCATCCTCTGATGTCCCCTTCTCCTCCTGCCCCCAATCCCTCTTAGCACAGAGTCTTTTCCAATGAGTCAACTCTTCACATGAGGTGGCCACAGTACTGGAGTTTCAGCTTTAGCATCATTCCTTCCAAAGAAATCCCAGGGTTGATCTCCTTCAGAATGGACTGGTTGTATCTCCTTGCAGTCCAAGGGACTCTCAAGAGTCTTCTCCAACACCACAGTTCAAAAACATCAATTCTTTGGTGCTCAGCCTTCTTCACGGTCCAACTCTCACATCCATACATGACTACTGGAAAAACCATAGCCTTTACTAGATGGACCTTAGTCGGCAAAGTAATGTCTCTGCTTTTGAATATGCTATCTATATTGGTCATAACTTTTCTTCCAAGTAAGTATAAACATGGTTCACAGTAAATAACCCAAACAATGTCCAAAGGTCTTCTTTTGGAGGCAGGATGAAAACCCAAGTTTGTTGGCTGACATTTGTGTGTAGTACTGCTGGGCTCTTACACAAAGGAAGGACTTCACAGCTTAAAGAAATGTTAATTAGTGTTCCTTCCTCCCCAGGGTGTGACGGCTCCTTCACATTCTAGGGAGAGGGCGTAAGTATAGAGTCATTAGTTGAAAGGATTGGATCTCTCTCTGTCCATTGGACCACCTGTAATAGAGGGAGGTTGGGTATTAGTCGAGCTCGAGCTGGGGGGAGGTACAGGGCAAAAGACTGAGCATTGTCAGGTGAATGTATTCAGGACTCCGAGGCAATCCCTGTTGAGAGACCAAATTATCAGCTCAATTAGTAAGGCTTTTTATTTGTCCCCAAGTGGGGAGATAATAGGGGTGATGTCTCCGAGGGTGGTGTTTTCTGGAGATCTTTAGAGCAGACATAACCCATATTGTTATTCAGGGGGTTCTTGTTGTTTCATCTCCATTTTGAATGCCAGGGGCCCCTTCGGGTTGAAACTTTCAAAGAGGTTAAAAAAAATTTTTTTTTAACAAATAAAACTGTATTAACAATAGTTATAGGTTTAGAAAATATCTTATGTTTGAATCTAGTAAAGTCTGCTTTAGATAAGGAAGGCAGTAGTGTAATTATTTGGGCTCCNCAAACATATCCAGAGTCTGACTTAAAAACAAAATTATGCATTAACAAATTATAAGTACAATTTACTTTATGGTGTATGGTTCTTTGAATTTTTTTAAAGACCATTTTTTAGAGCAGTTTTAGGTTTAAAACAAAATTGAGAGGGAAGTTACATGCACTGCCTCTCTCTCATTCACCGTTATCAGTATCGGTCAAAAGACGGGTATCAGGGGTATCCGTCAAAAGAGTTTTTTCCAAGAGGGAACCTATAATGACGTCTCATAATCACCCAAAGCCCACAGTTCACCTTAGCGTTCACTCTTGCTGTACGTGTCCTGTGGGTTTGGGTAGATGAGGTGTGTCCATCATTATCCTACAGAATATTTTCACTGGCCAAAAAATTCTCCATGGTTTACCCATTTCTCTCTTCCCCACTACCCACACCTCCCCGCCATCAACCACTAACCCTTTTCAGTGTCTCTTTCAGTTTCGCCTTTGCAGAATGTCATGTAGTTGGAATCATGGGGTGTTTTGCCTTCAGATTGACTTCTTCCACTCAATCGTCTGCATTTAAGCTTCCCAGATACTGGGGGGATGGACTGGGAGACTGGGATTGAAATATATACACTATTGATGTTGCCGTTTAGTTGCTAAGTTGTGTCTGACTCTTTGTGACCCCCTAGTCTGTAGCCTCGGAGAAGGCTGTTTATATCTGTTTATGACTTGATAGCTGATTTGTTTTTAGCGCTGTTTCATTGTCTGGGTGTATCACAGTTTATTTATTCATTCACTTGCCTGACTCTTGTCTTATCGGAAGTGTGGCCTGACGTTCTCAGTATGCTCTTCTTTCAAGTTCAATATCAAAATGGACCCCAGCCTTCCAGAATCATCTCTATTCTTTCCTTCCCAGGCATGAACTTTTGAGAGAATCAGCAAAGGACAGTAGTTGGAAATTACTGGGACTTTGCCAGAACTCTTTAAAAAATAAAACAAAAGCCGAATACAACTTTCCAAATTGTATGTTGTCTATTTTCTCCATTCTTTAACTTTTTTTTAATCTGTGTCTTATAAAGAAAGCCTTTTGTAAGTAAATATATTGAAGGTTTAAAAAAAATCTATTCTAACAGTTTTGTTGTTAAGGAAATTTCAGTGTGGTAACATTTTTTTATGTAATTTAAGAATGGTTTCTTTACTCATATATTTGGGTTTAAATATACCATCTTATTATTTTTTGTATTTGTCTTATCTGTTCTCTTCCCATTTTCCTTTCTTGTTAATAAGGTGTTTTTATTATTCTACTTTTCCTCTCATTAACTTCTTAGGTACACATTTTTTTTTTACTTTACTTTTAATGGATACCCCAGAGATTACAACACACAATTAAATTATGAACTATTTTATAAATGTGTACTTTTTATTATTTTCCAGACAACACAACAGCCTTAAAAGACGTTAAACATATTTATCCCTCTCTTGTGTTTTGTTGTCATACATTTTATTTTTTTAAGTTATTAATAATTTTTATTGGAGTATGGTTGTTTTACAATGTTGTGTTCATTTCTGCTGTACAGCAAAATGAATCACTTATAGCCCCTCTTTTTTTGATTTCCTTCCCATTTAGGTCACCACAGATCCCTGAGTAGAATTCCCTATGCTGTACAGCAGTTTCTCATTAATTATCTATTTTAATACATAGTATTGGTGGTGTATGGGCTTCCCTGGTGGCTGGCTCAGTGGTAAGGAATCCATCTGCCAATGCAAGAGATACAGGTTTAGTCTTTGGGTCAGGAGGATCCTCTGGAGAAGAAAATGGCAACCTTACTCCAGTATTCTTGCCTGGGAAACCTCATGGACAGAGGAGCCTGGTGGGCTACAGTCTAGGGGGTCACAAAGAGTCAGAGACAGCTTAGCAACTAAACAACCACATCAGTAGTGTATATATTTCAATCCCAGTCTCCCAGTCCATCCCCCCAGTATCCATATGTCCATTCTCTATGCCTGTGTCTCTGTTTCTGCTTTGCAAATATGTTCATCTATATCATTTCTCTGGATATCATATATAAGTGATGTTATATATTTGTTTTTCTGACTTACTGTCATACATTTTAACACTACACATTTCTTAGCCTCCCAAAGGCATAATTATTATGATTTTACACAGTCACACTCCATGTAGATTTACCTGCTTACTGATTTTTTTCTGTTGCTCATTCCCCATGTCTGCCTGAGATCCTTTTACTTTGGCCTAAGAAATACTTAGCATTGGTTTCCAGCAATAAACTCTGTTTTTCTTCATCAGGAAAATGCCCACTGACTAAAATAAATTGCATTATTTGGGCTTTGTTTTTGAAGGAGAGCCGGAAAATAGAACTTAAGCTTGACAGTTATTTTTTTCTTTCAGTACTTTCTAGCCCGAGTTTAAGTTTCCCCTGCTAAACAGCAAGGGAGAGGATGCAATTTTATTTTTAAATCTGTATTACATAACAAATTACATGGGTACTATTATGCCAGGCACTTTGGGCAATGCAAAGACAAGGGAAGACAGAGTTGTTGCTGTCAGAGAAACCTATTGTTGAAGGGAAGAAAGGTGTACATCTTTTATCTAAGGGAGTAAACCCAGGAGGGAGGGAGGAGGGAATTGGTGGGTGTGCAGTTTATCAACACAAAGGCTCCAAGTCAGGATGTCAGTGTGAAGAGTGTACTGGGTTAAATTCCTGTCCAGGTCACATACTTGGCATCACTGATTCGTTTTTTTCAGGAGAAAATGGGAACACCCTTAGTGCCTGTTCTCTGAGCTGTTGTGAAATTAGGTGAGTGTGACCCAGGGAAAACCCTTGGTAAATGTTTACCATGAATCACTGCAATTATTCCCAGGCTCTAAAGGCAAGAGAGATGGAAGAATGTTCTTGACTAGCTCCAACTCACATATCAATAGATTCTTTAAATCCTGAACACCAAGGGTTATTCAGTGCCGGATAGGGAGAGACTGCCAAGTTCAAGACTGCTTGATGGGTAGACGGTTGAGCATGAGGGTTGCCATCTGCATTCAGTGCCCAAGAACTGGAAATTCCAGCTAGTTGTAAATATTTATTCTTGTACTGCCTGAGTGAGTGTTCCTAGGCTGGCAGGAATGTTTTCTCTAGTGAAGAAACAAAGGGGATGGTGTATGTAGACAACGGCCTGCTCTTTCAAGGGCTGTCAGAAAAAGGACACAGAATTGAGCAACTGGATTTCTAGGTTTCCTTTTATGTTGTTGCTGTTTTGTTTTGTTTTCGGGTCTTTTTATATTCCAATAGGCTTACCCAGTGTATTGGTTTTCCTTTCTTCCCCCCTCATCTTAGACTTGCTTCTTTCTCTACAGGAAACCTTAGGCAAATTATTTCTCTGTCTCCTGTTTTTCTATTTAAAATGGGAATTCAAGTGGTATTTTTTTTTGTAAGCATTAAATCAGATAATGACTTGTTAAACTATGGGATGTAAAAACGTAGGATATGAAAGGGATGCCTACCGGCTAGGTTCAGAAGTTGCAGTGATTTGAATTTCCCAGCCTTCCTTTAGAGTTTCATTTTGAGAAAGGGAGGAAAAAGGAATTTCATGTACATTTAAAAATGATAAACAAGGTCCTATCATGTAGCACAGGGAACTATTAATATATTCAATATCTTATAATAAACCATAATGGAAAAGAATATGAGAAAGGATGTATCTTTGTAACCGAATCACTTTGCTGTACATCGGGAACCAACCCAACATTGTAAATCAGCTGCATGTCAATAAAAGGGGATGGTCATGTTAAAAACAACCACAATCATTTAAAATAGTATAAAGCATTACTTTAGCTGCCTGCTTTGACCAGAGATTCACAAATATGAAGAGTTGGTGTTGATCAGGCAGAGGATTTGGGATGTCTCAGCCCTCTCTCCCTCCTTTCATGAGATTAGCTAGATTAAAACCATACTGTAATGTACCAACTGGTGAATCTGAAACCAGTATTGTTGTGGGTAATGTCTACGTAGCAGAATGATTCTTTGTTAGAGATTCTTAATCCTTTCCAGGAACCACGTTGGAGACCTCGGTCCCAGGGACAGAGTTCTCTCTCTCTCAACCACAGTGGACTCTGGATTGGAGACTGAGTGATTTCGCTCTGTATAATCCACTGGGAGAATCTTAACTGAGATGATGAGCCCTGGCATTCTGTCTGTGAGGAGAGTACCACTGCTTTTGCTGAAAAGGGAACTATAGTTATTGATTTTTTTTAATCAGCTACAGGATGCAGCTGTCTTGATCTACGTTGTCCGAGAGCAGCTCTTTTCAGAAATTTAATATAGTGAGGGCGAGTGGCGGCAAATACCAGCTGTACCTTTAGCTGTTGACTTTTTGGCTTTTCAGATTTGTTCTTAACTTGCCAGTTGACCGTCTCTTAGAAAACAGGGATTACTGTCCTAAGGCCTTGAAATGTTAGCTAAACTGGCTTGTATCGAGCCGCTGACTTCTGCTGTGTGGCCACTGCCTGGGGGTCATTTCAGGTCAAGTTACTTAATTTGCAGAGTGTGACTGTGGGTTCTGGGGAACTTGCAGTATGGTGAGAGGACGACACTATAAAGGCATGTTGACACACAATAGGCCAGAAAGTTTGAGCGATGCTTGTGTTTAAGGTGGTGGTTGTGTACAAAGGAGCCAGGCCTATGAAGGAGGCTTTAGACATTTAATGACATTTCAGGCCATTCTACTTATTGTCATACTCCATGGTTTCATTCAGTTAGTCAACAGTCTTTTGCTGAGCAGCAGCTGTGTGCCTAGTACCATGTAAACAAGAAAGGTATGTGCCTTTCAACAGCTCACTCACCAAGATGGAGACACATGTGCAAATAATGACAATTTAGTGGCATAGGCAAGTGTTGTAACAGAAGTGTGCATGAGGAATTATAACATCAGAGGATAAGAGTACTCAACCCACCACAATATACCTAGAAAATAAGAACAAATGTATACATTTCTATTTGAAAGTTGTTTTTTTTTGTTTTTTGTTTTTTGTTTAAGACAGACTCTACTTTCTTTCCAGATTATATTTTGGTCTTCTTGTCCAAGACTTTCTCATGAGGTTTCTGCTGAGGGAGCCCCATCTGTTTTTTAACACTAAGGTCTCAAACTTTTGACTCTACAAAGAACGTGTATTTTACTTGGAATTTTGTTTCATTTGGTTCAGCAGCGAGCTTATCAGAACGTTCATTGTTCTGTAATAGGAAAGGTACAAGAATGAGGCTTCAGTGTCTCACTTCACATCAAGTGCAGGAGTTGGAACTTTGACTCTCCAAGAACTAGTAAAAGGAGCTGACATAACCAACAATTAGACCTTTGTCTTATAAACATCTGGTGAAATAGCATGTAAATAGTAGAGATAATGATTGTACATGACCAGGCCTGCACTTGACATCTACTAGTGGGGCTCAGTACAGCTTCGCTACTGTTTTATGTGTTGGAATTTGGATTCCATACACTCCTTTTTTGACTCAAGCAATAGCACTCTACTTCCTGTAAACGCATGTTATGGAGAAAGTGAACCAGTGTTTGCCTCATATCTGCCGTGTCCCAAACACTGTCTGGATGCTTTGCACCTGCTTTTATCTAGCAAGCTTCCTGATCCTGTGAGAAACAGGTATGAGAATTAACATATATTTCTGCATTTTGTTGAAAGCTGTGTCAGCCGTGTATATAACATTACTATAGTTACCCCTAAGAAAGCAATGAAAACGTGTGAATTATAGTTGTTAGATATAGCCCAATTTCAGACATGTAAAAGCGTTTGAAGTACGACAGGTGATAGAAAAGTCTGGGAAACAGATTCTTGGGATCTTGGGACTGGGTATACCTCCCTCCCTAACACACACATACTTACACATGCTTTCTTTCTTTTTTTTTTCAGTAGCCTTTACGTTTTTATTAATGATTTTTTTTGTTTGGTTGTACCACGTGGCATGCAGGATCTTAGTTCCCCAGCCAGGGATTGAGCATGTGCTCCCTACAAGTAGAAACGCAGAGTCGTATCCACTGGACTGCCAGGGAAGTCCCTTTAGAAGCCTTTAAAGATGGGATGGTTTGACACAAGGAATTTATTTAGCAAACAATTAAAGGAACACCCATTTTGTTTCAATGTCTGTACTAGGCACTACAGATATTAAATGAAAACACACAATATGTACAATGGAATAGCACTCAACTATTAAAAAAAAGAATGAAATTTTGCCATTTGCAGCAACGTGGTGGACTTGGAGGGTGTTACGCTTAGTGAAATGTCAGACAGAGAAAGACAAACACTATATAAATCACCTATATGTGGAATCTAAAAAAATATACCAAACAAGTGAATACAACAAAAAGGAATCAGACTCACAGACTCACAGAGCAAACTAGCAGTTTGGAAGGGAAGAAGGAAAGAGCAAAACAGAGATGGGGAGAAGGAGGTAAAACTATTGGGTGTAAGATAGGCTACAAGAATATATTGTACAACACAGGGAATATGGCCGATATTTTATAATAGCTGTAAATGAAAAGTAACCTTTCAAAATTATATAAAAAACAAAGGAAACAGACACACACCAAAACATACAGAAACAGAATCATCACTCAAGATGCCGGCATTTTATAGGAGGGGTGCATGTGTGAGCCAGATGTTGGAATATCCTCTGTGAAATGGCCATACAGAGGACTTGAAATGGGCTTTTCTTTTTTTCTTGGGACAGTGTCTCTACGTTCAGAAAAGGCTGAGTCTATCAGTGGATGATAGAGATGGGGAGTGGGAGGTAAAACTATTTTCCGCCCCTTTAATCCACATCCTTACTGGCTTCCTCAAAAAGTGCATTCGAGAGAAACAGAATCAATATTGTGAAAAGAAGCTTGTTTTCTCCATGAATTACCAGTGCTGGATGTCATAGTTTGCTTTTTTAAAGCCCAAACTCATATTCAGACAAAGTGTAATATCTTTGAATTTTGGCCTGGCTTCTCCATCCTACGTGCATGAGACTTGTCTCTTCATCTGTTATAACCCAAGTGCCAAAAGCATATACACTTACTGTTAAGGAATTATATTTCAGGCAGCTAGACTTTATTGTACACTAGTTAATTTCATCATTTTGATCACTTGTGCGTGCACGCTCAGTTGCTTCAGTTGTATCCAACTCTGTGTGGTCCTATGGACTGTAGCTCGCCAGGCTCCTCTGGAAATGGGATTCTCCAGGGAAGAATACTGGAGTGGGTTGCCATGCCTTTCTCCAGAGGATCTTCCCAACCCAGGCATCGCACCCGAGTTTCTTTTATCTCTTGCATTGGCAGGCGGGTTCTTTACCACTAGCACCATCTGGTAATTGCTTGTTCCTCACCATTTCCTTGGGGGAGAGACAGCTGTCATTTCTGATTTCCCTATTAATGTTTTTTTTTTTTTTTTTTTTTTNATAGCACTCAACTATTAAAAAAAAGAATGAAATTTTGCCATTTGCAGCAACGTGGTGGACTTGGAGGGTGTTACGCTTAGTGAAATGTCAGACAGAGAAAGACAAACACTATATAAATCACCTATATGTGGAATCTAAAAAAATATACCAAACAAGTGAATACAACAAAAAGGAATCAGACTCACAGACTCACAGAGCAAACTAGCAGTTTGGAAGGGAAGAAGGAAAGAGCAAAACAGAGATGGGGAGAAGGAGGTAAAACTATTGGGTGTAAGATAGGCTACAAGAATATATTGTACAACACAGGGAATATGGCCGATATTTTATAATAGCTGTAAATGAAAAGTAACCTTTCAAAATTATATAAAAAACAAAGGAAACAGACACACACCAAAACATACAGAAACAGAATCATCACTCAAGATGCCGGCATTTTATAGGAGGGGTGCATGTGTGAGCCAGATGTTGGAATATCCTCTGTGAAATGGCCATACAGAGGACTTGAAATGGGCTTTTCTTTTTTTCTTGGGACAGTGTCTCTACGTTCAGAAAAGGCTGAGTCTATCAGTGGATGATAGAGATGGGGAGTGGGAGGTAAAACTATTTTCCGCCCCTTTAATCCACATCCTTACTGGCTTCCTCAAAAAGTGCATTCGAGAGAAACAGAATCAATATTGTGAAAAGAAGCTTGTTTTCTCCATGAATTACCAGTGCTGGATGTCATAGTTTGCTTTTTTAAAGCCCAAACTCATATTCAGACAAAGTGTAATATCTTTGAATTTTGGCCTGGCTTCTCCATCCTACGTGCATGAGACTTGTCTCTTCATCTGTTATAACCCAAGTGCCAAAAGCATATACACTTACTGTTAAGGAATTATATTTCAGGCAGCTAGACTTTATTGTACACTAGTTAATTTCATCATTTTGATCACTTGTGCGTGCACGCTCAGTTGCTTCAGTTGTATCCAACTCTGTGTGGTCCTATGGACTGTAGCTCGCCAGGCTCCTCTGGAAATGGGATTCTCCAGGGAAGAATACTGGAGTGGGTTGCCATGCCTTTCTCCAGAGGATCTTCCCAACCCAGGCATCGCACCCGAGTTTCTTTTATCTCTTGCATTGGCAGGCGGGTTCTTTACCACTAGCACCATCTGGTAATTGCTTGTTCCTCACCATTTCCTTGGGGGAGAGACAGCTGTCATTTCTGATTTCCCTATTAATGTTTTTTTTTTTTTTTTTTTTTTACTGAAGAAACTTTGATTTTTCCACAGTTTGGGCTGAGTCAAGGGCAGGCTGAAACAACCAACCATTAAAATGGCTTAGGGAAAAAAGTACTAGGGAAAGAGATGAAGGAAGTGTTTTGTTTTTATAATCACTTACTTACACAATAAGTAAGTGTCTTTTGAGAATGATATAAAACACAGAAGTCATACAAGAAAAGTTCAACTCCTTAAGACATATATAAGTCAGAAAACACCATATACAAACCAAAGACAAAATAATAACTGGGAAAGTTGTTTGCAGTATAGGGTTAATTTCCTTTAATAATGAAGGATTTTTGCAAGTTAATTAAACTAACCATCCAAAAGAAAAATGGATGGTTTGTGAACAAGAGCGTGCACAGAAAAGAAATCCTGAAGGCTCTTAAAGGTATAGGGATTTTTTTTTGTAACCTGCTCAAAATAGAAAAATTCAAATTGAAACCTGCACTGAGATGCAATGTTAACCTCTTAGACTGGCAAAGAGAGAAAAGTATAACTCCATTCTTGTGTTGTGAAGGGAATAAAGAAGGTGGAACAGTATCCATTGTGAATGGGTATGCACATGAGCCCACCCCAGTGGAGGGCCATCTGGCATGTACCAAAATACATGTGTTTTGACCATGGAGTCCACTCCTAGGAATACATCTTACATATGTTCTTTTTAAAAATTTACTTTATTGAGGTATATTATAAATCAATGTTGTATTAATTTCTATTATACAACAAAGTGCTTCAGTTATATATATATACACACACACATTCTTTTTCTTATTCTTTCCCATTATGGTTTATTACAGGATATTGAGTATAGTTCACTGTGCTAACAATTGGACCTTGTTGTTTGTCCATTTTCTGTGTAGTAGTTTGCATCTGCTAATCCCAACCCCCCAGTCCACCCCTCCTCCACCTCATCCTATGTATGTCCTTACATACATCCTACATATGTGCAGAATGGTGCAGGTAAATTATTCATTGTAGCATCACTTGCTAGTAACAAAAAGGTAGAAGCGTCACAAATGCCCTTCAATAGAGAACTGGTTATGTAAGCAGTCCATACAGTAGAACAGTGCGCATTGATCAGAACCAGTGAGTCAGCACTTTCTGTGCTTAACCTCAAGAAACATTTTTAAACAAAAAAGTACAAGGTACAGAACAGTATGAATGTAAACTGTGCCACCATGTTGTAAAAAAAAATTGTAAAGAATGAAAGAGAAGGTCTAGAATAGGGTGAAGAATATATGTACCTACCAGATTGGTGTAAGTGTAGACTATTCTGGAAGAATACATGGGGAGTTGGTAACAGTTAACACTGGAAGGAAAATGAGAAGCTGATATCATTGATTAGTGAGGGGAAAGTATTTTCAGAGTTCCCTTTTGCACCTGTGGCATTGTGTACCAGGTATAGTCTAATTCGAATGGCATAAATTCAACTAAGATTTTTATTAAATGACACTAATTTAATCAGATTTGGGAAGTTCAGAAAGTTTGAGTCCGAAAGATCAGCTTGAGCCTACTTATTTCAAGGTGTTTTTATGAAATTATTTTCTGTCCACTCTTCTAAAAAAACCATTCTAAAGGCTTTATTTAGCATCATGTAGACTATTTCATTATAATACTTGCTAACTTCAAGACAAATATTAAAATAACTTACTGGCAGCTACCAAAGGCCCTTTGGAACAATACCTCAGTCTCTGATTGGGTGGATCAATACCGTAAGATTGATTGCCTGCATGCATGCTAAATTGCTTCAGTCGTCCGTCGCCCACCAGGCTCCTCTGTCCATGGGATGCTCCAAGCAAGGATACTGGAGTGGGTTGCCATGTCCTTCTCCAGGGGATCTTCCTGATCCAGGGATCAAACCCACATCTCTTACCTCTCCTGCATTGGCAGGTGGGTTCTTTAACACTAGCACCACCTGGGGGGAGGGGGAGGGCAGGCTTGCCTGGTGACTCAAATGGCAAAGAATCTACCTGCAATGCTGGAGACCAGGGTTCAGTTCCTGGGTTGGGAAGATCCCCTGAAGGAGGCTGTGGCAACCCACTCCAGTATTCTTGCCTAGAGAATCCCCATGGACAGAGGAGCCTGTGGGCTACAGTCCATGGGGTTGCAAAGAGTCGAGCACGACTAAGCACACCACCTGGAAAGCCTACCATAGGATTAATGCACCCCAATTAAAGGATCAAAGCTACTGCACAGTAAGTCTCTATACATATCTTAAGTACACAGGTACCTGGAAAATTTTAAATTCACAGGACCTCCTTTTATATACTTGGATACTTCTATCGTGTCTTAAGGCAAGGATATGATTCTTGCAATCTTTTTTTCGTCATTAGAATTGTCCCAAGGCTCTTTTTGTGGGAAATGCTTCCTAATGAGCAATAGGTCTCACTGAGTGAGGTTTAGGGAAACCTGTTATTTCCAACAGGGCCAACTCCTCCTGTAATGATGGGGCTGAGCCCTTGTAAGGCTGGGCTGTGTGCTTGATTGTGAGCTGGCTCTAGCTCTGAACTCAGGGAGCCCCCTGACTTACTCTCCTCACTTCCTTTTTTTGAGAAAGCCGGTTGGTGAGTCAGCTCAGGGTTGATGTCAGCAGCCTGAACAGCTTGCAGACAGTGGGTTGCCACGCCCTCCTCGCCTCCCTCTGGAGCCAGCTGGTTCTTACCAGCTCTGGCAGCTTTATACCGCATTGCTTGTGGCTTCCTGTGCCTGTTACCCTGCGCACCCAATTCTCTTAAGTTCTCTTGCTTAAGGCAAGGATTGGCTAGCAACCACACCTTGGCTTAAACATAGCAGGTTTTTTAGCCCTTGGGATTCAGTTTTGAAATGAACTCTTAAGGTCAGGATTAGCAAATGATTGGGGGCAGGAGGGAAAAGGAAGACAGAGGATGAGATGGCTGGATGGCATCACCTACTCAATGGACGCGAGTTTGAGTGAACTCGAGGAGTTGGTGATGGACAGGGAGGCCTGGTGTGCTGCAATTCATGAGGTCTCAAAGAGCTGGACACGACTGAGCAACTGAACTGCACTGTATATATACGACTATAGATAGATGGCTTCCCTGGACAGTAGCTCAGTTGGTAAAGAATCTGCCTGCAGTGCAGGAGAGCTGGGTTCAATCCCTGGGTCAGGAAGATCCCCTGGAGAACGAAATGGCACCCCACTCCAGTATTCTTGCCTGGAAAATCCTATGGATAGANCTTCCCTGGACAGTAGCTCAGTTGGTAAAGAATCTGCCTGCAGTGCAGGAGAGCTGGGTTCAATCCCTGGGTCAGGAAGATCCCCTGGAGAACGAAATGGCACCCCACTCCAGTATTCTTGCCTGGAAAATCCTATGGATAGAGGAGCCTGGCAGGCTTCAGTCTATGGGGTTGCCAGAGTCTGGACTTGACTTAATGGCTAAACCACCATGTATAGCAACTGCCTTGACTGGGGCTTGAGATGCTTAAAGGAGAAACTCACCATGGCCAGCTAACCTGTTGTTGTTCAGTGGCTAAGTCGTGTCTTCCTCTTTGCGGCCCCATGAACTGTAGCCCGCCAGGCTCCCGTATCCTTCATTGTCTTCATTGCTCAGATTCATGTCCATTGAGTTGGTGATGCTTATATAACCTGGGCTGATGTTTATATAGAATCTTAAGCAAGGTTGCAGTTGAAACACAATTCTTGAATTACTCTATGCTTGGACCGATCTAGGGTGGGTTGAGGGTGTCTTTCAAAATAATACTCCAGTGGTTTTGGCATATTTGGGTCAAGTTAA
>SJYX01011285.1:181465-224414 GCA_006410675.1 Oreotragus oreotragus | reverse complement strand
CACCTAATGTGAAGAGTTGACTCATTGGAAAAGACTCTGTGCTAAGAGGGATTGGGGGCAGGAGGAGAAGGGGACATCAGAGGATGAGATGGCTAGATGGCATCATGGACTCGATGGACGTGAGTCTGAGTGAACTCCAAGAGTTGGTGATGAACAGGGAGGCCTGGCGTGCTGCTATTCATGGGGTCACAAAGAGTAGGACACGACTGAGCAACTGAACTGAACTGAACTGAATAGATTAGTCTATTAAAAATATAATTATTTTTAATAGAGTTTGTCTAAAAGTTTTTATGTCATTTGTATACACACACACACACACACACACACATATATATATATACATATATAAAGAGTTACCTTTTTGTTGGCAAATCAGTTTACCTTAAACCTAAAAGTATTATATAATGTTGATGACTTAAGACAAGTCCTAATTAGATTAGCAAACAATTATATTTAAATTATATTTATACTTAAATAAACATTATATTTAATATTAAACATTTTTTAGTTTACATGAATTTGAATTTAAATAGAGCTCATTAACTCCATATTGTCTAAAAACAAAGCTGCTATATTGATGGCAGCACTGACAGATGTTGAAGGTTTGAGGGAAAACATTGGAATTTGCCCCAGGTTTTTGTTGAAGGAAACCTGGGGGGTCCCCGTTTGGAGTTTCTCAGAATAGGTTTCCCTTTAATGTCAAAAACAGATATACAATCTTTGGCCCAACGTATTCCCCTATGGCAGCAAGGGCAGATTTTTGGAGGTTTTTTTATTTTCACTTTTTCCTTTTTTTTTTTTTTAGCTTTCTTAGGGCAGTCCCTTTTAAAATGGTTCTTATTTCCACATATAAAGCATCCTTCATTTCCCTTTCTTAAGGCAGCAACCATTGTTTCAGCTATCATTTGCATCTTTTGAGTTTCTAATCCTAGATTTCGACAAGCCTTCAAATAATCAGTAATAGTCCCTGTCTCACGAATTGGAGCTATAGCTTTTTGACATTCCTGATTTCCATTTCATAAGCAAGTAATTTCTCTAGTTGCCTTTTGGTTTCTTTTCCAATTACAGTATGGGAAATAGTAGTTTGTACTCTAGCTAAAAAATCAGCATACATTTCATTAAGCCCCTGAACTTTAAACAAGTGATGAAGTAAAATAGAAAAGTTATGGGGCTTTCCAGCCATTTTATCCATGTCTTAGTACTTACTGGCCTTAATAGGCCCTGGGGTCACTCCATCCGAATCTGCCTACGTGTACCAAACTCTTGTTCTGGGCGCCACTTGTTGAGGTCCTTTAATGGACCAGAACCTGGTGGTCCAGAGTCGACCAATAAGAAAGTAAAGGAGAGAAAAAGAGGCTGATATTCCTTGGTTTACACAGAAAGCCAATAAAGCCCCTGCAAAGGGCTTGCTCTGTTCATGAAGGCCTCAGGCGCCCTCTCAATGAGGTGAAGGTGCAGAGTGCCTTCTTGAGAGGATCTTAGAAGCCCGGGCAAGAAAGTGAACCCAGAGGACCTCTGCGCTCCAAAGAAACAGCCTGTGAGAGAGAGAGAGAGAAAGCAAGACAAGGGGACCAAAGCTCTGATGGAGCAAAGGTGTTTTAATCAACATGGTGTGGGCATATATACTGCAGTTATTCTCAGCAAAGATAAAGATTAAAATTCCAGACTTACAAAACATAGGCGATCCATATTAAAGAGAGAGAGAGTTGTAAATAATCACTTTTACCATATGGTTCATAAAAAGGAAGAGGGTACTTATCACCATATAGAAAAATGAAGGAAAAGCCTAGATTCCTCAGCCCCTGGGAGATGCCTACCTCTCCTCTTAATACCTGAATATTCAGAAATTAATAAGGAACAGAGAATTCCTGACAGAATAAAAACAGTACACAGAAAGCCTCCTGTTAAATGCTTCCTGACAATTTACTAGGAGACATATGCTGAAAATAAAATTCATTGTGCTCTAAAATTATGTGAGAGACACAACTCATCATTTTTTTAAATTGATGTTCTAATAACAGCTATGATGTTTCTGCAGTAAATTAGGTGTTATTCTTCCCTTTGTTATCCCCAAACTGGGTTCATTTCTTGATGGATGTCAACCAAATCAGAGATAAGGAGAAGGAAGGGTTTGTTACTTGCAGCAAGTAAGGAGACCGTTGGAGCTCTTTCCCAAAGAAGTGTCTCCAGGAACAGTAAAATTAGGGAAATTTTAAGCTAAAAGTGTGTATGCATACTCATTAAGGGACCTGAGCAGAGAGAAGTCAGCAGAGAATTGGGGCAAAGTTTGGCAGAGTTCCAAGCTCTAGTAGATTGAAGTCACAAAATTCAGGAAAGGTCAACATCATCATCCCTTTATTGTGGTATTTCAGTCACTAAGTCATACCTGACTTTTTGTAACACCAAGGACTGTAGTATGCCAGGCTTCCTGTCATTCGCCTCCTCTGGAGCTTGCTCAAACTCATGTCCATTGAGTCAGTGATGCCACCCAACCATCTCATCCTCTGTTGACCTTGTCCACATGCCCTCAGTCTTTTCCAGTATCAGGGTCTTTTCCAAAGAGTCAGCTCTTTGTATGAGATGGCCAGAGTATTGGAGCTTCAGCTTCATTATCAGGCCTTCCAGTGAATATTCAGGATTGATTTCACTGAAGATTGATTTGTTTGATCTCCTTTCTGACAAAGAATCTTTCAAGAGAAGTCATCCCTTAGGTTTCTGTTGATCTAATGATTGAGTGCTGGAGGAAGTGTCAAAATTCTGCAATAAACCTCAAGAAAGTGCTTTATGCTAATCTATATCATTGAAACAGAATTGGAAATCTTTTTTCAATTCGCCATTTTTTCAAGAGGGTGAATGACAGGAAGCCTGGCATGTACAGTCCTTGGTGTTACAAAAGTCAGGTATGACTTAGTGACTAAAATACTACAATAAAGGGAAGATGATGATGGCCTTTCCTGAATTTTGTGACTTCAATTAGCAAACAACTAATTTGCTATATTTTCTATTGTTGCTTCTCTTGTTTGATAATAGTAATATTATTCTCTTGTGAACATTGTTACTAAGGCCTGTTCAAGGGTGAGCTTTGTGGCCAGGCTTAGATCATAAAATAGCTTACGGCCTAAAATAGCTTCTACTACAATAAAATTACCTGACTCTATTCCTCTGAAGACCATCTAGCCTATCTGCTTCCATTTCATCAGATAAACCTTCTGAGCCTCCTCCATTCATTTTCTACAGGTTCCCAGAGCATACAGTATACAGCATACAGTTCTTATTTATAAAATTCACAAATCCTTCTTTAATGCCTGGCTTTCCCACTAAGGGACTTCCCTTGTGGCTCAGATGGTCAAGAATCTGCCTGAAAAGTGCAAGACTCAGCTTTGATCCCTGGGTTCAAAAGATCCCCTGGAAAAGGGGATCCTGCCTGGAAAATTCCACGGACAGAGGAGCCTCGCAGGTTACAGTCCATGGTGTCACAAAAGTTGGACACCACTGAGTGACCAACACTTTCACCACCCTTTCGGACTAAGACCATAAACTATATGAAGTCGAGGAGTGTCTCTTAGTGTAATGAAGATATTCATACCTTTGGTATTCAGTTAGCAACTTCTATTGTTACAATGAAAGAAAGATGGACATCACAGCCCAGCCTTTGCTGACTGACTAGGGAGATTAGTACATCAAAAGTTTAAACATCTACATATGCCACAGAAAAGCTAATAATTAAATAGAAAATCAAAATTGCAGATTTTAATATTTCTAAGCCCCAGTCATACTGAAGAATCAGGAATTCTCTGAATGAGTTGAGTTCTCTCTTCTCTGTGTTTTTCCAGGCTGCCTTATCAACCTGGAAGCCCTTCTTGCTGTCTTGCTCCAGCTAACTCCTAGGACCCTTCAAGGCTTAGTGTGGATATCACCTCCTTTAAGACTTCTTCATATGCAATGTCATGCTGGATGAATCACAAGCTGAAATCAAGATTGCTAGGAGAAATATCTCGGATATGCAGATGATACCACCTTAACAGGAGAAATTGAAGTGGAACCGAAGAGCCTCTTGTTGAAGGTGAAAGAGGAGTGAAAAAGCTGTCTTTAATTTAACTTTAAATTTAACATTCAAATAACTAAGTTCATGGCATTCAGTAGCATCACTTCATATCAAATAGAAAGGGGAAAAGTGAAAACAATGACAGATTTTATTTTCTTTGATTCCAAAATCACTGTGGATGGTGTATTCAGCCACAAAATTAAAAGATGCTTTCTCCTTCAGAGGAAAGCTATGACCAACCTAGACAGTGTGTTAACAAGCAGAGACATCACTGTGCTGTCAAAGGTTGGTATAGTCAAAGGTATGGAGGAGAGAGTTGGAGGAGAGAGTATGGAGGAGTAGTCATGTATGGAGGAGAGAGTTGCACCATAAAGAAGGCTGAAGGCCAAAGAATGGAAGTTTTTAAACTGTGATGCTAGAGAAGACTCTTGAGAGTCCCTTGGACAGCAAGGAAATCAAACCACTCAATCCTAAATGAAATCAACCCTGAATATTCATTGGAAGGGCTGATACTGAAGCTGAAACTCCAGTACTTTAGCCACTTGATTTAAAAAGCTAGCTCAACAGAAAAATCCTGATGCTGGGAAAGATTGAGGGCAGAAGAGAGCAACAGACAATGAGATGGCTGGATAGTATCACCAACTCCATGGGCATGCATTTGAACAAACTCCAGGAAACAGTGAAGGACAGGGAAGCCTGACGTGCTGCAGTCTATGGGGTCTCAGAGCCGGGCATGACTGAGTGACTGAACCAGAACAACAAAGTTTTGTCTCACCAGACTATGCACCTTTGCACGGAGCAATTAAATTCCGAGAATGGAAGCAAACCATTTAATGACTGTCAGAACCACAGATGCCTTCTGCTCTCTTCACATCCTGTCTGTAAAGACAAGGACACCATGTGGATAAGGATTTAGTCCCTAGGGTGTTCATATTTCTTAAACAATCTGGAAGTAGTTGGGAATGTAAAATGGCACAGCTGCTATGTCAAACAGCACCAGGCTTCCTGAACCTTTTTTTTTTTTTTTAATGCAAGTACTGTATGATCCAATAACCTTACTCCTAGGTAGATATTCAAAAGAATGCATAGTAATATCTCAAAGAGGTATTTGCACTGTAAACTTTCACAGTGGCTCAGGCAGTAAAGTATCTACCTGCAATGCAGGAGACCCGGGTTCAGTCCCTAAGTTGGGACGATCCCCTGGAGAAGGGAATAGCAACCCACACAGTATTCTTGCCTAGAGAATCCCATGGACAGAGGAGCCTGGAAGGATACAGTCCACAGGGTAGCAAAGACTCAGACATGACTGAGCAACAAAGCACGCACACATTTATTGCAACCTTATTTGCAACAGGCAAGAGATATAAAAATCCCTAATGTTCAGACAGATGGATAAATAGTGGGAGGGGGGTTCATGTTTGGGAGTTTGTGTACACCCGTGGCAGATTCATGTCAATGTATGCCTAAACCAACAGAGTACTGTAAAGTAAAATAAAGTAAAATGGAAGCTCTAAAAAAAAATAATAAATAAAATAAAAGCTATTAATTCCCTAAAAGAAAAAAAAAAGAATATGTGGTATATTAGTTCAATTCTATATATATATATATTTTTTTTTTTTTGAGAAATGTAGTATTGTATTTAAACTGACAACCTTCTAGGTCATAAATATAACTGTCTCTCTGAGCCTACACATCCTTCAGCTACACACAAAAACAAAGAAGTTAAGAGACTTTGTGTTTCCCTGAATGTTTCAAGCCTGTGGAACTGGGCTGTGGGTGACTTGTACCTGGCAGAGTGAGGCCTCTCCCCAAGAAGGAACAAATAGAAATTATTTGGATGATTCTTCATTTTCACAATGCCAGAGTCACCCTGATAAAATTGGCAGTGCACAACAGAATTAAACATAAACTTACTTTAGGGGCCAACAAAGGGACTCTCACCCTGATTCCTAAATGCTCTCATAAGTAGCATTGTTGCAGTGGTGGGAAGTCAGAGGCAGCTTGGTGTTTATGACTAAAGAAACTGATAAATAAAATCTGGTGGATACATACAGTAAAATTCAATTTATAAACAATGAATTATATGTGCATGAAAACCTACATAGATCTTTTAAAAAGAATGCTGAGTATAATTGAGGTGTAAAGCATAATTAGATTTACATAAACTAAGGACACAATCATTCACAGAATGACATATTTTAGAAGAAGCACATATATCCAAGGACTTACACAACACACATTAGTGTGGACGAATACTGGGGAATAGGAAGTGCAAGTGAGGATAGAGGATGAAAATAAAAATGGAGAGGGATCTTTCGTATCCTTGATGATAGAGGAGCAGAGGCTAAAAAGTATTATAAGGATATTATCAGCTGTTTACTTTTTAGTAGAAATTCTTACCTCTCTCCAAGTCTTGGAGAAAAAAAAAAATTTACTAACTATCCCCAAGTAAATCTCACAGGACAAGGAGTCTTGAGTTTGTGCAGCTATGTCAATGTAAACATCCCTATTGGAGGATTCTGCACAAGGCTTGTCTCTCAACTTGGTTACTGCAACTAAATGTGTCAGTAGACTCTTAACAGCTTGACCTCCACCAGTCCTTCTCCTCTTGTATCTAGGCAGGAATTGGTTATCATTTTCAGGAATAATAGCACTGGCTCTGAAGCTGACATGAGTTCATGACCATTGTATTAAGTTTCTAGTACCACCAACCAGGTGGCTTAAAACAAAAACATTGTCTCCCAGCTCTCCAGGGTAGATGTCTGAAATCAAGATATAGGCAGGATCATGCTCCCCTTCAAAGGATCTAGGAAAGAATCCTTTGTCTCTTCTAGCTTCTGGTGGTGCTAGAAGTATGTGGGCTTTCTTGGCACGTAGATCCATCACTCCAACATCTGCCTTCTCTTCACATTGCCTCCCCACTGTGTGTGTGCATATGTCCTGTGTTTTGTTTTCTTATAAAGACACCAATCATTGGATTGGAGGCCATTTTATAGAAAACAACCTACATTACAGGGAGGAAACTGAAATACACATTACTCAGTGAAAGGAGCCAATCTGAAAAAGCTACATACTTTAGATTCCAATATATGACATTCTTGAAAAGGCAAAACTGTGGAGACAGTGAAAGGATAAGTCCTTCACAGGGACTGGGAAAGAGGGATGACTAGACAGAGTACAGAGGATTTTTAGGACAGTGAAGTGATTCCACATGATACAGTGGTGGATACAAGTCACACATTTGTCCAGACTCAGAAAGTACAACATGAAGAGTGAGCCCTACTGTAAACTATAGACATTGGGTGATAAGATGTATCATGTATGTTCATGGATTATAACAACTGTGATTCTGGTGTGGGATGATGAGGAGGAGAGTTTGCTTCTGTAAGGGCTTGGAGTGTGTGGAAATTCTCTGTACATTTCACTCAACTGGTTGTAAACATAAGCTGCTCAAAAAAAGTAAACTATTGATTTTTTAAGATTGAGCATAAGACATATTACCTTTGATGGTGAAGTCTAAAACCTAGACACCAGAGACTACAGTAAGTCCCCTACATATGAACCTTAAAGTTGTCAACTTTAAAAGATGCAAATGTAGGTTTGCATGTCCAATCACATAAGTTATTATAGTCCATGAGTCTGGCCTACATTTTCATGAATGTGCATCCCAACATCTATATTTCAAGCTGGAAGTACAAGAGGGACACTTCATTGAACTCCTTGCTGTGCAACACGAGGCGCTTACTAATGAAGACTTGATGGAATTGGAGGCTCAATTCAGTTCAGTTCAGTCACTCAGTCATGTCCGACTCTCTGCAACTCCATGAATTGCCACATGCCAGGCCTCCCTGTCCATCACCAACTCCCGGAGTTTACTCAGACTCACACCCATCAAGTCAGTGATGCCATCCAGCCATCTCATCCTCTGTCATCCCCTTCTCCTCCTGCCCCCAATCCCTCCCAGCATCAGGGTCTTTTCCAATGAGTCAACTCTTCACATGAGGTGGCCAAAGTACTGGACTTTCAGCTTTAGCATCATTCCTTCCAAAGAAATCCCAGGGCTGATCTCCTTCAGAATGGACTGGTTGGATCTCCTTGCAGTCCAAGGGACTCTCAAGAGTCTTCTCCAACACCACAGCTCAGAGAAAGGATAAAAAGAGACAAGAGGAAGAAGAAGGAACTGAAGAACCAGAGATTCGGGATGCAGGAAATAGAGAGAGGATTTTCTTTCTTTGAGAAGGCACTGTTAGTTTTTGAGGCATGGGATCTGAATTTAGGATGGTATGGGAAGGTTGCAGGAGCTGTTCAGAATGCAATCCAGCACTGTTATAGCATCTGTGATGAGAAAAAGAGAGCTACTACCCAGATGTCACTGGACATATTTTAAGAGGGTAATAGAATTGAATCCAGAAAAGAACCAGGACCTGAGACATCAATGTCAGGCATGAGTGAAATTGCAGCTCTCTCTCAAACTTCCACTTCTCATGATCCTTCAGCATTTGCTTCTCTCCCCTCTCCAGTCAGTAATTCTTCTGCCTTTTCACTTGATGCCAGCCCCTGTATGCCAGCTGTTGCACTGTATATGACTATACTTCTCAAGGTATTGTACTGTAAGATTAAAAATGTTTTATTTTTGTGTGTTTGCTTTTTAAAATATGTTATTTGTGTGAAAACTATTATAAACCTACTTCAGTACAGTAAAAAGCATCTGCCTTCAATGCGGGAGACCTGGGTTTGATCCCTGGGTTGAGAAGATCCCCTGGAGAATGAAATGGCAACCCACTCCATACTCTAGCCTGGAAAATTCCATGGACTGAGGAGCCTGGTAGGCTACAGTCCATTAGGGTCACAAAGAGTCAGACACGACTGAGCGACTTCACTTTCACACAATACTAGATAGCTAATTGTGTTTGTTGGGTATGTAGGCTAACGTTCTTGGACTTTCAAACAAATTGGACTTGGGAATTTGCTTTTAGAATAGAACACGTTCATTGGAGGGGACTTGCTGTATTACAAAAAGATTGTGATGGGACGTCCCTGGTGGTGCAGTGGATAAGAATCCACTTGCAGGGGACACAGCTTTGATACCTGGTCTAGGAAGATTCCAAATGCCACGCAGTAACTAAGTCCCCATGCCATAACTACTGTGACTGTGCTATAGAGGCCACAAGCCACAGCAGTCAAGTCTGTGTGCTTCAACTACTGAAGCCTGCCACTAGAGCCTGTACTCTGCAACAAGAGAAGCCGCTGCAATGAAACAGTACACACTGCAACAAAGACCAAGTGAAGCTACAAAAAATAAATAAATAAATTATTTTTTTAATGACTGTTATGTAAGATTCATATGAACACCTAACACAGCATTAATGTCAATGTTAAGGAAAGAATTATACTTAGAATCAAGAAGTTCAAAATTTTCCATTACATATAAACTAAACCAAGAAAAATTAAGATGGCATAAAATTAAAAGATAATGATTTCTGTATTTGGCATTAAATACTAAAAGATATTTATTTAAATTCTAAAAACACTCATCAGCCAAAACCTAAGGGAAAAGTGAAACTATTAGATATCAATAATAATAACTGCCTCTTGTAAAAGTGGAGAATTAAAGGAAATTTACAGACTTAAAATATTAGAAAACTTAGAACAGGTGAAAATTCAGATAAATTGCAAGATAAACCAAATGGACCCAGAGAGTTGACAACATTGAAACTTTCAGTTACAAGGACTTACCTGGAAGAAAAGGTACAAATAACAGAGTGAACAGAAAGAGAGTGCCATCACAGATATATAAAAGGGAATATTACTGAACTTTCATACTTAAATTTGAAAATTGAGACACAACTTTTATTTTGGTATACCTAGACTCTTCTATAGAACAGAAAAAAGGAAGAATTTCAATATGCTCCAGGAGGCTATTCAATAACAAAGCAGAGGACAATAAGAATAGAAGAGTTTTCCTCAAACTCCTAAATATATAGAGATGGCACAATCTTAAAGAAAAAAAGCAATAAATCAAATTCAAGTCATTTAAACAGATACACCAAGATCAACTTGATTTATTCAGGAGCCCAACAAAAGTCACTGTGAAAAAGAAGGGAAGGTCCTCAAAATATTAACTATAGAATTACCATGTGGTCCAGCAATTCCACTTCTGGGTACATGCACACAAGAACTAAAAGCAGGGACAAAAGTTATTTATTTATGCAATCATAATCAAAGCAGCATTATTCACAATAGTAAAAAAAATGGAGCCAATCAAGTGTCCTTCAAAGGATGAGTGGATAAAAAATATGAGATATACATATATACATGAAAGATTATTCAGCTTTGTGCTCAGTTGCTCATTCATGTCTGACTTTTTGTGGTCCACTGAGTTCCTATGTCCCAAAAGTTTTCCAGGCAAGAATACTGGAGTGGGGTGCCATTTCCTACTCCAGGATTCAGCCTTAAAAAGGAAGGAAAATATAACACATGTTACCACATAGATGAACCTTGAAGATATCATGCTAAGTGAAAAAAGCCAGTCACAAAAAGACCAATATTGTGTGAATCCACTTATATGAGGTACCTAAAATAGTCAAATTCAGAGAGAAACAAAGTAGACAGGTATTGCCAAGGACTGGGGTGGGGAAGGCAAAGGGAGGGGAATAGAGAAATAGTGCTTAATGAGTAGAGTTTCAGTTTTGAAAGATGGAAAAATTTAGTTGTACTTGAAGCTATCAAGATGACTATGAAGGAGTAATGAGAAATATCCACCAGGTAGGACCTTCAATAGGATTCCAATACTTTAATAACTTGGGGAATAAAGTACTTTTCTAGGTTAGCAGAGTGAGATAATTATGTGCCCCTAATTTAGATTCTGGCTTGAATAAGTCAACTGAAGAAGAGCAGGAAATTTTCAATATAGACTGAGTACTCAATATTATGGAATGTGAAATTTATTAGCTGGGACAATCATATTGTGATTATTTAAGAAAACACTCATAAACTTTTCTAGGTTAGCAGAGTGAGATAATTATGTGCCCCTAATTTAGATTCTGGCTTGAATAAGTCAACTGAAGAAGAGCAGGAAATTTTCAATATAGACTGAGTACTCAATATTATGGAATGTGAAATTTATTAGCTGGGACAATCATATTGTGATTATTTAAGAAAACACTCATATTTTAAGACGGGGAAGGCAATGGCACCCCACCCCAGTACTCTTGCCTGGAAAATCCAATGGACGGAGTAATGTCAATGTTAAGGAAAGAATTATACTTAGAATCAAGAAGTTCAAAATTTTCCATTACATATAAACTAACCCAAGAAAAATTAAGATGACATACAATTAAAAGATAATGATTTCTATGTTTGGCATTTAAATACTAAAAGATATTCAAATTCTAAAAACATTCATCAGCCAAAACCTAAGGGAAAATTGAAACTATTAGATATCAATAATAATAACTGCCTCTTGTAAATGTGGAGAATTGAGGGAAATTTACAGACTTAAAATATTGGAAAACTAGAACAGGTGAAAATTCAGATAAATTGCAAGATAAACCAAATGGACCCAGAAAGTTGACAACATTGAAACCTGTGGTTACAAGGACTTACTGGAAGAAAAGGTACAAATAACAGAGTGAACAGAAAGAGAGTACCGTCACAGATAAACAAAAGGGAATATTACTGAACTTTCACACTTAAATTTGAAAATTGAGACACAACTTTTATTTTGGTGTACTAGACTCTTCTATAGAACAGGAAAAGGGAAGTATTTCAATATGCTCCAGGAGGCTATTCAATACAAAGCAGAAGACAATAAGAATAGAAGAGTTTTCCTCAAACTCCTAAATATATAGAGATGACACAATCTTAAAGAAAAAAGCAACAAATCAAATTCAAGTTATTTAAACAGATACACCGAGATCAACTTGATTTGTTCAAGAGAGCAACAAAAGTCATTGTGAAAAAAAAGAAAAGGTCCTCAAAAAATTAACTATAGAATTACCATGTGGTCCAATAATTCCACTTCTGGGTACATACACACAAGAACTAAAAACAGGGACAAAAGTTATTTATGCAATCATATTCAAAGCAGCATTATTCACAGTAGTCAAAAAAAATGGAACCAATCAAGTGTCCTTCAAAGGATGAGTGGATAAAAAATATGAGATATATATATATATACACAAGAGATTATTCAGCTTTGTGCTCAGTTGATCATTCATGTCTGACTTTTTGTGGTCCCAATGACTGTAGTCCATTGAGCACACAAGAACTAAAAACAGGGACAAAAGTTATTTATGCAATCATATTCAAAGCAGCATTATTCACAGTAGTCAAAAAAAATGGAACCAATCAAGTGTCCTTCAAAGGATGAGTGGATAAAAAATATGAGATATATATATATATACACAAGAGATTATTCAGCTTTGTGCTCAGTTGATCATTCATGTCTGACTTTTTGTGGTCCCAATGACTGTAGTCCATTGAGCTCCTATGTCCCAAAAGTTTTCCAGGCAAGAATACTGGAGTGGGGTGCCATTTCCTACTCCAGGATTCAGCCTTAAATAGGAAGGAAAATATAACACATGTTACCACATGGTTGAACCTTGAAGATATCATGCTAAGTGAAAAAAGCCAGTCACAAAAAGACCAATATTGAGTGAATCCACTTATATGAGGTACGTAAAATAGTCAGATTCAGAGAGAATCTGGGGAAGGCAAAGGGAGGGGAATAGAGAAATAGTGTTTAATGAGTAAAGTTTCAGTTTTGAAAGATGGAAAAATTCTATTGTACTTGAAGCTATCAAGATGACTATGAAGGAGTAATGAGAAATATCCACCAGGTAGGACCTTCAATAGGATTCCAATACTTGAATAACTTGGGGAATAAAGTGATTTTCTAGGTTAGCAGAGTGAGATAATTATGTGCACCTAATTTAGATTCTGGCTCAAATAAATCAATTGAGGAAGAGCAGGAAATCTTCAATATAGACTGAGTACTCAATATTATGGAATATGAAATTTATTAGCTGGGACAATCATATTGTGGTTATTTAAGAAAACACTCATATTTTAAGATAGATACTAAAGTTTCTAAGGGTGAAATGCCATGGTGTCTGTGATTTGCTTTAAAATACTTCAATAAAAATAATAACAGTTTAGACAAATGAGGAATACAGTTCTTCTTGAATCTGGGTGATGGATATGAGTTTATACTTTTGTATGCTTGAAAATGCTCCTAACATTCAATAAACTGATAAGTCATTAAGAAAAACTACTGAGCTCTCTTAATCAAAATGCAGGTTGTTATTAAACCAAACGAGTTTGTTTACCCAAATAAGCAAAATCAATCTACTGACAGGGTTGTGGTGAAAAAAAGTACAGCATTTATTTGCAGGGTACCAAGCAAGGAGAATGGGTAGTAAATGTTTAAAGGATCTGAACTCCCCAGTGACTTTCAGACAGGAGATTTTTAGATTAAAAATAAGGGTAAAGAGCTTAAGTGTGTGATTATCTCATGGATTCTTCTGATTGATGGGGCTTTAATCAACAAAGTGATATCTGGCATCTTGATCATCATTCTTCTGGTTCCAACTTGTTTGGCTGTGTTCAGTGGGTTTCATCATGAGATCCTGGTTTCTGGAAAACAACTCAAAGATACGTTGCATCAGTTTATTATCTATACCCCTTGAAAAGGATCTAGGAATCCTGTGATTCTGTTCTATGGCTAAACATTTATTGCTTGATTGCTTTTCCTTTGTTCCTGCATTTCCTCCCTTCTGTAATCATTAAATGCTTGAGTCTGCTCTTTGGAACTCTGTGAAGACTTAAAAATCTCAACTTTTTTCTACAAACAAGAAGTGGGGACAATAGGAGATTGTATCCAGGAAGACCCTGCAGGGTCCTGCTCAATTTCAGGTCCCTCTGCTCTTTGATACTCCTCATCCTGAGGGGAACAGGGGCGACGACCGCTCTGGCTACTTCCTGCTGAACAGGGGCGAAGTTAATTCTTCAGGATTAGAGGAGCAAAAGTCTTGGATCTTCTTTTCAAAGAATTCTCAAGTCCCAAGTCTAGCATCATACTTTGAATTATGAAAACATGATTTCTCTCTTTGACCACTTTGTCATAGCATCTGAACAAATAATTGAAAATTAAGAAACACATTAGAAAGATGATGATCAAATGGAGCCTTGTAACAGTACTCAAAAAACTCCCCCTATTTCAGATGTGTTCTGAAGTAAGTCCCAATGTGCATCCTGTTTATGTACATCCTATAACCAGGTAGCCTTTTGAAGTATTGTGTTTACTCAGGTTTCAACTTCTCCAGAGGAATCGATGTATATGCAGCATGTGGTATTAGCCATTACACACACTCCTCCTTCTTTTGATAATAAGAAATCATGGACTATTCTATTGCCCGGGAACACTTGAGTCAGTGAATACAAAGATGTGTGCTGGGCTGCAATACTTTCAGCTGAGTCCTCAGCAATTTGTCTAATTGTGGCAGAGAGGTTATGAATCGTATCTCTATTGACATAAACCCTGGCACTTGGTGTGAGGTTGCCAAAAGAGCTTTGTCCCATATTGTCCTTATACACTGCCAATATCATTCTTTTATTAAAGGTGTTTGATTTGGCGAGGGAAGAGGTGTTCTCCAGGCTATACAAGGTGAAAGGCATCTTTATATATCCCAGTAGGCATGACCCTTCTATTTGCCAGCTGTCTAAGCAGCGATATGCCCTCCCTTCCCTTCTTGGGTTATTCCCTGTGCCACAGACAAAGTAATATCTTGGAGGGGCACAAGTTATACCTCCCAGGGTAGTGAAATTGATACTTTCTTTTTGGGGGAGCACGGACAGTATGTTCTCTAGCCAGGGATCACTACCAGTGCAAGCCCTCCATATTCCTGTTACATTATATTGAACTTTTCTGACTCTCTGGCATGAATCAGTGTCATTTTTAGCTCTTTCACATTTGTCACTCATACATATCAGGGGGTTTTGGTCATCACATTTTTTCAGGAGAAAATCAAGAGACCGTGGTGCACCAATCTTAACTCTTGCTCCAGTGAAAACTTTCTCAGACAAGGTCAAACAAGGAGTATGGGCACTCTTAGGTAATCTGGTTAGCCTAACTTTGAATGTGCGGCCTGGAGGAGGAAGATGATAGTAGGTCATGGGGTTCGGAACAGTACTAAAGTTAGTTACAGGTACTACAAGTGGGACATAGTCTGTTTGGATGACTTGAGATGCCAAATGGCATATCCAACGATTACTTACCTTCTCACCTGTGGCTATACTCTGAGATAACATGATTAGAGAATTTTCCCTCCAGGAAGCAGCAGACACCAGTGGGATGAGGCCGTAAAGAATAGTAAGAGCCATCATCATAGCTGGGGCCAAGCTCTTATGCAGGAAAATAGCAATGGCCCTAAACTTTGGTACTAACTGTGTTATCGCAAGGTTTAAATTAAAATAGAGCACCAGTTAAGTATCTCTTATTATCAGTATCACAGCAAATGATAGGCTTGATTGTCTACAATACAATCACAGGTAAAATCATTAGATGAATCCAGAAGCAAAGAAAAAACTGTAAGCAAATAATAAAACAGAAAAACACTGCAGCCAATTATAAATGTTATGATAAATGGTCACAAGTCATTCACAACTTATAAAAGATACTTTCTTTGATTTAACTGAAGTCCCACAGTGGACTCGTAGGAAGGCAGACTGACTTTGTTCAGCTTTGTGGTTGTCTTTTCTGTAACTGCTGAGGACTGCAGATTTGTAGTTGGGTCAAAAGCAAGCTTCATCCATGTGTATCAGATCCACAACTTGACTCCTGTCAATTGAACAGAAGAGCTAGTTAGCAGTAGAACATGGTAAGGCTTCACCCTCTGAGGCTGGAATTGCTTCTTTGCTATATATTTTTCCTCATTATTAGGAGCACTCAGTCTCCAGTTCAAAAACACTGGAAGAGGACATCTATGGGAAACATTATTTATTAGTACCAGATTTAGAAATAGTATTTCAAACTTACCCCAACGTTTACACATATCTCACAGTGTCTAATTCTTTTACTTTTCAATCACATGTCTGACCACTTAACTGCTCAGAATAGAAGAAGAATCTCTCACACAACTTTTCATAAGGACTCAATTGGAGTCTACTTCTAGGACACATTCTAATTCTAAGCAACTGGCAACTTAACCCACACTAAGTCAGTTTCTTGACAGATTTTAGCCATTGTCTTTTTTAATGTGTGGTTCTGGTTGATCACAGGCTCTAAGATGCATGAAAACTCTTTTTTATTCCACATATTTTAGATTCCTCCTGAATCATATTAGCAATAAAGACACCTCTAGTATCACTCTGAATTGAGCTGGGTAGCCCAAATCTAGGAATTATCTCCTAGGTCAAGACCATTACTACTTCTGAAGTGTTTTCAATCCAGCAAGGAAATGTTTCTAAGCAGCCTGTTAAGGTCAGCCATCACTAGTAGGTAGTGAAATTCTCCTTTTACTTTGGGCATCACTGTAAAATCTACTCGCCAGTCTTCACTCAGCTCTCCCCTCCATCTTAGACTCCATACAGGGTGGGGGAGTTCCAGTCTTAGAATTATTTTTGGCACAAATGATACATTTTCATAATATTCTTTAAAGTGTCCTTTGCATATTGATCTTTTAATGTAATCCTATATCTATTGTCCATGATGGGTGCTCAGGTATACTGATCCAATAACCTCTTCCATGAGATATACATGAATTGAAACACTCCTTGGTCATTTTCCACTTGTTCCTAGATACATAAGACTTAGTACTTATTCTCATGACCTTTCAAGGTTCTCAGTATGTCAGGTTAAATTGGGTCAGGCTTATACTTAGAATCCGTGCTGTGACTAAAGGTGTTTTTGGCTGACTGTCCTGGGTAATGCACAACTCCCACCTCCTTTGGCTTGAGCACTGTCTAGCAGTTTCAAAACTTCCTGGGGGCATGTTTGATTTTGTTTTCTTCAGAAGTGAGCAATCTATCTTTCCAAATTGCCCCATATGCATTCACAACTGAAAAGGCATATTTTGAGTCAGTATGGATGTTAACTATCTCGACCTCACAGAGACTGAAAAATCAAGTGAGAATAATTTAACCTTTTGGGCCAAGAATGTGATGGCAAAGCTTCCATTCCTAGGATCTCCTGCAAGGTTATCACTGTGTATCTGCTCTTTCAGTTTCCATGGTCCATGAAACTATTTCCATTTGAGAAGTTCTCAATGCCTAGATCTCCCAAGGAATCATTAATCAGGCCCAAACAGCTGCTCAACAATCTGCAAACAATAATGCAGGAACCTGGGCTCATGGGCCACCCAAAGGGGTGGGGAGCAATGAGACCAGATTCGCAAAGGACATAGTCTTTAGAGGGGGGTCACATTAGAATTATCAAATAAAATTGACTGATATCCTCTTAGGTGGTCTGAAGTGAGCCAATATCCACCCTTTAGTTCCAACAGCAGCAACACATAGTGGGATGTAAACACCATGGTTGGCTGTCCTGGAGTGAATTCTGCTTCTTGCACCAATCCAGAACATCAGCTATGAAGCTCAGATACATTGACCAACCCTGGATTATACTGTCCAAAGCCTTTGTGAAATAGGACACTGGGCATTTTGTGCTCTCAGATTGTAGGTCAATACTCCAGTCTCACTCCCTGTCTTTTATGTTTAAAGGGATCAAATGACTTTTTTCAAATGTGGCAAACCCAGAACAGGGGCAGTCAGTAGTTTTCCCTCATTGACTGGAAGGTTTTTCACATTCTCTGCTCCCCTTGAGGGCTTATTGTCAGACTTACTTTAGGGCCTCATGTAACTGTTCAACTATTGGCTTAAGTTGGGGACTCATGTGCAGCAGAATCTTGCCATTCCAGGGACCGAGGCTACTGTCTTTGGTGTTGGACACTGTTACTCTGGATACTGTCTCCAGGCAGTCCTGGAGCAATTCCTCTGGCCTTCGGTCAGTTTGATTCCTAGATATTTCACTGAGAGTTGTTAAATTTGTGCCATTTTCCGAGAGAGTTTAGAGCTTCATTTGGCCAGAGAGTTGAAATTGTTGATTGCTTTGATTTTCAGATCTTCCTTCAGTTCAGTTCAGTTCAGTTCAGTCGCTCAGTCGTGTCCGACTCTTTGCGACCCCATGAATCGCAGCATGCCAGGCTCCCCTGTCCATCACCATCTCCCGGAGTTCACTCAGACTCACGTCCATCGAGTCCGCGATGCCATCCAGCCATCTCATCCTCAGTCATCCCCTTCTCCTCCTGCCCCCAATCCCTCCCAGCATCAGAGTCTTTCCCAATGAGTCAACTCTTCGCATGAGGTGGCCAAAGTATTGGAGTTTCAGCTTTAGCATCATTCCTTCCAAAGAAATNGAATGTGTGGCCTGGAGGAGGAAGATGATAGTAGGTCATGGGGTTTGGCACAGTACTAAAATCAGCTACGGGGACTATACGTGGGGACATAGTTTTTATGAATGTCTTCAGATACAGAATGGCATATCCAACAATTACTTACATTCTCACCTGTGGCTATACTCTGAGATAACATAGAGAATTTTCCCTCCAGGAAGCAGCAGACACCAGTGGGATGAGGCAGTAAAGAAAAGTAAGGGCTATCATTATATCTGGGGCCAAGTTCTTATGTGCAAAATTAGCAATGATACTAAACTTTGGTACTAACTGTATTATCACAAGGTTTAAATTAAAATAGAGCAACAGTTAAATATCTCTTATTATCAATATCAAAGCAAATGATAGGCCTGATTGTCTACAATATAATCACAAGTAAAATGATTAGATGAATCCAGAAGCAAAGAAAAAACTGTAAGCAAATAATAAAACAGAAAAATGCTCTAGCCAATTATAAATGTTATGATAAATGGTCACAAGTCATTCACAACTTATAAAAGATACTTTCTTTGATTTAACTGAAGTCCCACAGTGGACTTGTAGGAAGGCAGACTGACTTTGTTCAGCTTTGTGGTTGTCTTTTCTGTAACTGCTTAGGACTGTACATTTGTAGTTGGGTCATTAGCGAGCTTCATCCATGTCTAACAGATCCACAACTTGACTACTATCAACTGAACAGAAGTACTAGTTAGCAGTAGAACATTGTAAGGCTTCACCCTCCGAAGCTGGAGTTGGTTCTTTGCTATATATTCTTCCTCATTATTAGGAGCACTCAGTCTCCAGTTCAAAAACACTGGAAGAGGACATCTATGGGAAACATTATTTATTAGTACCAAACTTAGAAATAGTAGTTCAAACTTACCCCAGTGTTTACACATATCTTACAGTGTCTAATTCTTTTACCTTTCTTTGTGTGTGTGTGTGTGTGTGTGTGTGTGTGTGTGTGTTTATTTATTTATTTATTTTTAGAGCTTCCATTTTACTTTATTTTACTTTACAGTACTCTATTGGTTTTGGCCTACATTGACATGAATCTGCCACGGGTGTACACGAACTCCCAAACATGAACCCCCCTCCCACCTTCCACCCCACATCATCCCTCCGGATCATCCCCATACACCAGCCCCAAGCATCCTGCATCCTGCATCGAACATAGACTGGCGATTCGTTTCTTACATGATAGTATACATATTTCAATGCTGTTCTCCCAAATCATCCCAACCTCTCCCTCTCCCTCAGAGTCCAAAAGTCTGCGCTACACATCTGTGTCTCTTTTGCTGTCTTGCATACAGGAATATATCTACCTAAAGAAACTAAAGACCTATATATAGAAAACTATAAAACACTGATGAAAGAAATCAAAGAAGACACTAATAGATGGAGAATTATACCATGTTCATGGATTGGAAGAATCAATATAGTGAAAATAAATATATTACCCAAAGCATCTACAGATTCAATGCAATCCCTATCAAGCTACCAGAGGTATTTTTCACAGAACTAGAACAAATAATTTCAAGATTTGTATGGAAATACAAAAAACCTCGAATAGCCAAAGCAATTTTGAGAAAGAAGAATGGAACTGGAGGAATAAACTTACCTGACATCAGGCTCTACTACAAAGCCACAGTCATCAAGACAGTATGGTACTGGCACAAAGACAGAAATATAGATCAATGGAACAAAATAGAAAGCCCAGAGATAAATCCACACACATACGGACACCTTATCTTTGACAAAGGAGGCAAGAATATACAATGGAGTAAAGACAATCTCTTTAACAAGTGGTGCTGGGAAAACTGGTCAACCACTTGTAAAAGAATGAAACTAGATCACTTTCTAACACCACACACAAAAATAAACTCAAAATGGATTAAAGATCTAAATGTAAGCCCAGAAACTATAAAACTCCTAGAGGAGAACATAGGCAAAACATTCTTTTACCTTTCAATCACATGTCTGACCACTTAACTGCTCAGAATAGAGGAAGGATCTCTCACACAACATTTCATAAGGACTCAATTGGAGTCTACTTCTAGGACACATTCTAATTCCAAGCAGTGCAACTGGCAACTTAACCCACGTTAAGTCAGTTTCTTGACAGATTTTAGCCATTGTATTTTTTAATGTGTGGTTCTGGTAGAAGGAGCCTGGTAGGCTACAGTCCATGGGGTCGCAAAGAGTCGTACATGACTGAGTGACTTTACTTACTTTACTTCTGGTTGATCACAGGCTCTAAGATGCATGCAAATTCTTTTTTTATCCACATATTTTAGATTCCTCCTGAATCATATTAGCAATAAAGACATCTCCAGTATCGCTCTGAATCGAGCTGGGTAGCCCAAATCTAGGAATTATCTCCTAGGTCAAGACTGTTACTACTTCTGAAGTGTTTTCAATCCAGCAAGGAAATGTTTCTAAGCAGCCTGTTAAGATCAGCCATCACTAGTAGGTAGTGAAATTCTCCTTTTACTTTGGGCATCACTGTAAAATCTCCTCGCCAATCTTCACTCAGGCTCTCCCCTCCATCTTAGACTCCATACAGGGTGGGGGAGTTCCAGTCTTAGAATTATTTTTGGCACAAGTAATACATTTTCATAATATTCTTTAAAGTGTCCTTTCCATATTGGTCTTTTAATGTAATCCTATATCTATTGTCCATGATGGGTGCTCAGGTATAACTGATCCAATAACCTCTTCCATGAGATATACATGAATTGAAACACTCCTTGATCATTTTCCACTTGCTCCGAGATATGTAAGACTTAGTACTTATTCTCATGACCTTTCAAGGTTCTCAATATGTCAGGTTAAATTGGGTCAGGTTTATACTTAGAATCTGTGCTGTAACTAAAGGTATTTTTGGCTGACTGTCCTGGGCAATGCACAACTCCCACCTCTTTTGGCTTGAACACTATGTCTAGCAGTTTCAAAACTTCTGGAGGCATGTAGATTTCATTTTCTTCTGAAGTGAGTAATCTCTCCAAATTGCCCTATATGCATTCACAACTGAAAAGGCAAATTGAGTCAGTATAGATGCTAACTATCTTAACCTCACAGAGACAGAAAAGTCAAGTGAGAACAATAATTTAACCTTTGGGGCCAAGTACATGATGGTAAAGCTTCTGCTCCTAGGATCTCCTATAAGGTTATCACTGTGTATCTGCTCTTTCAGTTTCCATGGTCCATGAAACTACTTCCATTTGAGAAGTTCTTAATGCCTAGATCTCCCAAGGAATCATTAATCAGGCCCAAACAGCTGCTCAACAATCTGCAAACAATAATGCATGAACCTGGGTGCATGTGCCACCCAAAGGCGTGGGGAGCAATGAGACCAGATTCACAAAGGACATAGTCTTTGGAGTCACATTAGGATTATCAAATAAAATTGACTGATATCCTCCTAGGTTATCTGAAGTGAGCCAATATCCACCCTTTACTTCCAACAGCAGCAACACATAGTGGGATGTAAACACCATGGTTGGCTGTCCTGGAGTGAATTCTGCTTCTTGCACCAATCCAGAGCATCAGCTATGATGCTCAGATACATTGACCAACCCTGGATTATACTGTCCAAAGCCTTTGTGAAATAGGACACTGGGCATTTTGTGGTCTCAGATTGTAGGTCAATACTCCAGTCTCACTACTTGTCTTTTATGTTTAAAGGGATCAAATGACTGTTTCAAATGTGGCAAACCCAGAACAGGGGCAGTCAGTAGTTTTCCCTTCATTGGCTGGAAGATTTTTTACATTCTCTGCTCCCCTTGAGGGCTTATTGTCAGACTTACTTTAGGGCCTCATGTAACTGTTCAACTATTGGCTTAAGTTGGGGACTCATGTGCAGCAGAATCTTGCCATTCCAGGGACCGAGGCTACTGTCTTTGGTGTTGGACACTGTTACTCTGGATACTGTCTCCAGGCAGTCCTGGAGCAATTCCTCTGGCCTTTGGTCAGTTTGATTCCTAGATATGTCACTGAGAGTTGTGAAATTTGTCCCTTTTTCCGAGAGAGTTTAGAGCTTCATTTGCCCAGAGAAATAATCTCCAGGTTAAGGTAGTCAATTTGAATATAAGTATAGGGGACTACAGTTTGGATATCTTTCACTGTCTGATTTATGGCTCTTATGTCCTGAATGAATCAGTGTTCTTCCGTGCCTGGCTTCGTAAAGTCAGGATGTGAGTATTATACGGTGAAGGCATGCATGCATGCTGAGTTGCTTTTAGTCATGTCCATCTCTTTGCGACCCTGTGGACTGTAGCCCACCAGGCTTCTCTGTCCATGGGATTCTCCAAACAAATATACTCGAGTGGGTTGCTGTGCCCAACACCTGGGGATCTTCCCAACACAGGATTGGACCCATGTCTCTAACATCATCTGCATTGGCAGGCAGATTCTAACCACTACTGACACATGGGAAGCCCGTAAGTTGACTGCGGGAGGAAATAAGCAGGTATTTTTAAAATCCAGTTTATCAAAGTCTGCATCCCTGTTTTGCTTGTTCCTTTAAAGGGTATTGCCTTAAGCTCAGAGCCTGAGTGTCCGCTTTCAGTTTCACCTTCACTGCTATGGCCTTCCTTGCTGTACCTGCCCCCTAATCAGCCTATGCTCTCAGGCTTCCCTGGTGCAGGATGTCTTCAGGGGTGCTAGTGGCGCCATCCCTTGACAGGATGGCTGCCTGCAAGGCACAGGCTTCTGGCATTCCCTCTATATTCAGTCTTTATATTCCCTCTATATTCAGAGTGAAAGTCATTTTAGCATAATAAATCTCATCTCAACAATGAGACTGGGCTCTCTGGCATGTATATAAAAGTGTGTTTTAAGTTAAGCACCTCAATCTAGGGGCTGCAAAGCAGTTTTGGGAGAGGCATTCTATAGACTCCTCTTGACGTGGCTCTTTTTCTTTGGGTTAACTCGTGTTCAAAACTGAGCTAGTGGCTCCAGTACCAATCAGAAAGTCAGTTGTCCATTTCCCAAAAAGGGTTACCTGGCACTCCTGGTGGGAGGTGGGATGGGGCTTGTGAATTCCCCAAGTGAATTCCCTGGCTTTCCTCACTCTCTCTTGTCTCCAGCATGAAGAATAATTTCTCCTCCTCTTCTGGGTTCTAAGTTGGGACAGATTTTCTTTTTCAGTGGGTTTCTTCACTTTCAATAAGCACTGCTGGGGATGCACTTTAACATGTCCCCTTTAGAGGTCTCTTTTCTGAGGGCTACCCATCACTCTTTTGGGTCCCTGGAATCTTATCCTCTGCTCAGATTTCTTGTCTCCTCGTTTCTCTGCTCAGTGAGTATCAATGCTGAAATGGGCATCTGCTGCTTCATTTAAAGGGTCTCCTTTTGTTCTTTTATGCCCTCCTGACTGTGAAAAACTGAAAGCAGTTTCTATTACACCAAAAGAGATATCAGAAGCAGAAAAAGACCTTCTACCTTTTGTACAGTTTCTAGATATCTGGGGCACTGAGCCACAGGGTCTGGTTAATCAACTTGAAATTCTCCAGATTATCTAGATTCACATCTGTATATTGGTGACACTCCCTGTACATTCTCTCCGCAAACTCAGGGATTTTACTGTGGCTGTTTGCACATTCCTTGCACCTTATGAAAACTTCTGTATTAGTTCTCCCTGTTGGAGCCCTACCATGATGCACTCCTTGTAATGCTCGATTCTAGCTTTATCTCCTAGGTCATTCTCCTCCCAGTCTGGATCTGTGATGGGAATTGCTTTTGCTGCTGGTGCTGGGAGGGGATTGCCCCAGATAGCAACATGTATTCTACCTGCCTCTTCACTAGTGTTTTCTATTACCATCCTTATCTCTTTCTCAGCCAGTGGGGTAGTTAGGAAGCTCTGACCCAGTTTGGACTGTGGGTATCAAAGATGGAGGAGAATGCATTTTCCATCCTGGTACAGTCATCACAATAGGTTGGTATATTAATTTTCCAATTAAACAAGTCTGAATTTGGAAAGGGAGAGCATATCCACATGAATCCTGCTGGCTGATCTTGTGCATTTATTCCTCCAGTGAGAATCTGCCTCACTGTGAATACCTGGCCTGAACATAAGCGGTTCTCTGGCCAATATGGGTGCTCTGTCGGATATAAGAGGGAGACAATTCCTCCTCCCTCAGCTTCTACCTGAACAGGTGAAGGTGCATTTGTTGCTATGAGATCTACGGCCCATGCCTCTGCTTCCCCAATTCTGCCCACCATATAGAGACAAGTGAGATGGATAGTTAGGAGCATTTATTTGTTGAATTAATTCCCCTTCTCTTGATTCCTGAGAATCTGGTAAAACTTTTAAAATAGAACTTTTAGTATCTCCTTATTTGAGGAAATTTCTTTCTCTGTCATACTTTATGCATGTTACATTTTTCTCTGAATACGTTCACTTGATAAAATAACATCAAAGCCTGCACTTAAGAAGCATCATTCAATTTCTTCCCATTTAACAAAACAGTTCTGGTTGAAATATGGTGTTATTTAGAGAGATACTGGGGGGCAATGTAATCCAGGTCCTAGACTACTGAGGCCAAGTGTGTTGCAATAGAACACTATTTTTTATTTTCCAGATGTGCTTAAATATTTACCAATTCTGCAAAATATACTCTCGGGGTCTGCAACATGGAACTGACCTTTGACTATCCATTTTAAACTATTCACAGAGAGTGCTGTCAAATGTTAAAGAGGGAAGCAAGTCCACAAACACAAGGCATCTCTCAGAATTACAGATTCTTTAGTTCCATACAGAAAACCCTCAAAATCAATGCCCAATCATGGACAGAGCCAAGTGGCTAAAAGAAAGAATACCTTGGTGCCATCACACATGAGCTCTGTTATTTCAGAGATGTCACAAGCAAGTGACATCACAAAGCAAGTGCTTTGTTTCCATCACCTTGATGTACCAGGGCCATTGTAATCCACTTGGTGGCAGAGGCTCAAGGTTGTCCCTGAGACAAAGGTGCTCAGGAATCTGCTGGACAGACTCTTAGAGCCACTTCTTGCTAGGGGCCAATGTGCCACAAAGACATCCAGCTGGGGTGGTGGTACTTTTAATGGTCCACAAAAATAGTTGCTTACTTGAACTCATGTTTACTCACAGCAAAGTCAATCTATTGATTCCAGGTTGTGGTGAAGGCAAAGTACAGAGTTAATTTGAAGGTCATCAAGCAAGGAGTTCAGGTCCTCTGAGCATTAGGTGCCTATTCTCCTTGCTTAGTGCCCTGCCAATAAATGCTGTACTTTCCTTTAACATGACCCACTGTCAGGAGATTGACTGCTGTGCATCAGGTGAATGAACCCAAGTTCAAGTCAGTAACAAAAACTGCCCTATATGTCCTACAAATACTATTAAAGCAAATATCAAGGAAAACTGAAAATAAAGACAAAGTTGTACATATAAATGCTTACAAAATTAAAGCACTGACGAATATAGCATAATCCAAGTCAAAATAAAGAAATGAAACAAAGAAACATTTTCAGTTATTGCAATCCAGAAGTATTTTCAGTATTGCAATCCAGTTTTGGAAAAACAAACAAAAAAACACCCTAAGAATAGGCTGCTTGTTTTGAAAAGTTAACTCAATACAGAGAAAACGAAGTAGACAATACACATATGAAATGATGGCGGCCTAAGAAAATGCAAATCCAAACAAGCTGTTTTCCATCCTCAATTAAGGGGAATTGGATTAAGGTGGGGCGGCCTTGCAGAAAGGCCAGGTGAGTCCCAGAATTGGAGAATATGAAACACATCCAAATTCAATTTATGATTTGTTCCATTTATTGCACACAATCACACAAGCACTCTAAGTTAGACAAGCCAGTAAAAAGAGAAGAGCAGTCTAGAAGAAGGTGTCCAATAGGCAGCCTGCTTTCTTGGCTGTCAAGATAGTGTGAGCAAGAAGTCACAGAGCCACCAACCGGACTCATTCACCAGACAAGAGCCTGCGAGCTACTCTACTTAGCAGTCTCATTTTTCAGGAGTCTCCAGTACAGAGTACCAATTCCTCCGGGAATTCTTATCTATGTCAGTGCTCCTGTCCCAGTGATGACATCCCTGGACCTCACCAAATTAACATATCCATATTAACACTTGTAATATGTCACACTTAAACACTTACAGTCTAACATAGGATATTTAGAAACAATCATCTTGCACGCTAACATTGGCCACTGGGACTCCATTTTGAATTACTTAAAATAGCCTAAACTCATACAAGATGAGTAGGAATCACATGATAAAAAGTCACATCAAATTTTAGCACCCCTCACCTCCCACCCCCTGCAAAGCCTGGGATATGAATTGCTATATGTTACTTACCCCTCTGAACTGACTACTGTCTCCAAATTTCACACTCCTGTTGCATATTGTTAGAGTAAGTTCTTTAGCACATAAACCAGCACTCATCACCACACTGAATAAAAGCTTGTGTCAGCTACAAATTGGCACTTGGCATCGACCTCTACAAGGATTAAATCTTATGCTGCTGCAGCTGCTGACTTTCAGCAGCCCCTGAAAGGAGTTCACTGTGGAGAGCTGAGGCACTCTGTGCTCTGGGAAAAGCTGGCAGGATAGGTCTTCACATAGATACTTTCAGGAGCTGATTTTATGAGCCCAAGTCTTGCATCTCCTGATAACTAGAAAAGCACCAAAGTCCTTCATGGTGCTGTCTGCTCTTCCTGCCTAGGAGAAGTTGTTTGTAGCTTTCAGTCAACAAACTAAAGTTTCTATCCTAACTACAGACTAAGTTGTGTCCGACTCTTTGTGACCCCATGGACTGTCATGTGACAGGTTTTTCTATACATGGATTTCCCAGGCAAGAATCCCAGATGGGTTGCTAGCTCCTTATCCACAGATCTTCCCCACCCAGGGATTGAACCCGAGTCCCCAAGTCTCCTGCATTGGCAGGCAGATTCTTTACTACTGAGCTACCATGGAAACCCAACAAGCAGAAGCCTTTGGCAAAAGTTATGTGCTGGATTGCATGAACTTCCTTTTCACCATAATCACATATATACTCATCTACCCCCTTACTTTTTTAGAGCAGTTCCTCTGAGTTATCTGAAATGCCATCACCCAGGCTGCAGTCCTCATTTTGCTCCAAATAAAACTGAGCTTGGAACATCTCACGTTGTACATTTTTTAAAAGTCAGCACTCTGGAGTCTTCCTATATACTAAGACCCTCTGATGATCCTCCAAACCTGACCCAAAATTTGCCAAGGTTCCCCCACTCTGGGTGTTTAAACATTGCTTTCCACCTTAATTTAGAGATTCTCAACCCAGAGTAGATAGACTCTCAAAGGAAACTAGGATCTTGGGCAAGAAAGAGATCACACCTGTTTTCATTCATATCTGAATGCAATTTAGCAAGATACAATATTATCAAAACAATAACTGAGTTATAGAATATATGAGCTTCTTAATCTGTTATTTAACAAGACTGAGTCACAGGTCTAAACAATTTTTGAATTTTAACTGAGAATATAAAGCTATGTTTCATGATACCTGCTAAACTATAATATGAAATGAAAAAAGCTATGATTTCTAGTGGTGACAAAGTCATGGTTCTGCTAATAATATCAGACCACAAAAACCCTAGGTTAAGGATCACCACCCTACACTCATTCCTCAATAGTCCAAAAGGTCTGTCCTCCTGATTCTTTAAGATATGTGTACTCCCACACCCCCTCCACTTCTCCATTTACCAAGCCACGCATCTACCAAGTCTTAGGTGCTGCTAAAGAAAAATCACAAGTCCAGAATGGCATCATTTATGCTAAAGCCCAGAACACCAGATTTAGACTTCACTCTTGACCTACTTTCAGATTACACCTTTGCCAGGAATGCAATCTTAGCCAACCGGGTTGGCTGACACCAAAGAGATAATCTCTCCTGTGGCCTCTCTCCATAGGCTGCCCCCAGAAGAAGAAGCAGACTATATGATGAAACTGCCATTTTTTTCCCCTCAAATGATGTCCTTTCTTTTCTTTCCTTAGTAGCTACCTTGTCCCACCATTTTTCTTACTGAAAACCTTCCATTTGTGAAATCTCTGGGAGCCCCCCTTCTATTTTCTAGAGGGCATACTCCCCAGTTGGCCCTTGAAATTGGTTGAATTTTGTTTTTTACCACTGCTCACCCACAAAGGTCCTTGTCCTGGAAGAAGGGTGAGTTCTCTGCAGAGCAGGACTTAGTCTCCTGGGCAGCTGTGTCTCAGGGCCTAGAATTCAAGCAAAGCCATTGACACAGAATTCAAATAGCATGATACAATTATCAAAACAATAATAGAGATATAGAATATATGAGCTTCTTAACCTATTATTTAACAAGAAGAAGAGTTGCAGGTCTAAACTATTTTTGAATTTTAACTTAGAATTTAAAGCCGTGTTTCATGATACCTGCAAAACTACAATGTGAAATTTAAAAAGTTATGTTTTCTAGTGGTGACAAAGTCATGGTTCTGCTAATAATATCAGATCACAAAAACTCCAGGTTAAGGATCCCCACCCTACACTCATTCCTCAATAGTCCAAAAAGTCCGTCCTCCTGATTCTTTAAAATATGTGTGCTCCTACACCCCCTCCACTTCTCCATTTACCAAGCCACTCATATACCAAGTCTTAGCTGCTGCTAAAGAAAAATCACAAGTCCAGAATGACATAATTTATGCTAAAGCCCAGGACACCAGATTTAGGCTTCACTCTTGACCTACTTTCAGATTCCACCTTTGCCAGGAATGCAATCTTAGCCAACCGGGTTGGATTACTCTCACTGACACCAAGGAGTTAATCTCTCCTGTGGCTTCTCTCCATAGCCTGCCCCCAGAGGAAGAAGTAGACTACATGAAGAAACTGCCATTCTTTTCCCTCAAATGATGTCCTTTCTTTACTTTCCTTAGTAGCTACATTGCCCATCATTTTTCTTATTAAAACCTTCCATTTGTGAAATCTCTGGGAGCCCCCCTTCTATTTTCTAGAGGGCATGCTCCCCAATTGGCCCTTGAAATTGGTTGAATTTTGTTTTTTGCCACTGCTCACCCATGAAGGTTCTTGTCCTGGAAGGAGGATGAGTTCTCTGCAGAGCAGGACTTAGTCTCCTGGGCAGCTATGTCTCAGGGCCTAGAATTCAAGCAAAGCCATTGACACAGAATTCAAAGTTTAAGGTTTAGCATGTAGGTAAGTACCCCCATTCTGTACTCAGAAAAAAAAAAGAGATACTTTTCTAGGTATGTTTGCTTGAATTTATATGATTGTAATGTAAACATGTTATTCCTTTAGTTTTTAGAAAAAGAGTTCAATTTTCTAACAATGAAAGAAATGTAAAAGTCTAACCTCAATCAGAAATACTCTGAAGAAATAGGTTGAGATAACTCTCAGGCCTCCTGCCAAGGGAATGGAGGAGACAGAATCAAAGCCCGGGTCCCCTAAACTCCAAAGCTCTCATTTATACCATTGTCTCCAAAGACACTGTCAATTTCACCTTCTGACTCTGTTTGTAAAACCATTGGTTAAGTCCTTCTTCAATTCCTCTGGGTCTTCATTTTCTTCTCTCATGGCACTACTATTTCCATATTGCCAATTTAGGGTGAGGGACACCTAGGAAGGTGCCTTTCTCAGCAGTCAGACTTAGAGCGGATCGTACAGTTAGCTGGCCCAGTACAATGCCTGCCCTGTTCCCCACACTTCTGCCAGCCTTACCTGGAGAGGGACTCCAGCCCTAGCATGCAGCCGTGAGCAGAGTGAGGAAGGAGGCGGGAGGGCTGATCCAGTCTTCTGTTGGCTCCTCCCTCCCCTAGCAGAGTTTGCAAACCTCTAGTCCCAATCCCTTTCAATCCCAGCCCTTCCCTACCTCTCCAGACATCTCATGCAGCCCTGAAGTCACTTACAACTCCCAATCTTGACTTTCTATCCATAACCATCGAGCTCCACCTTCAGGTCCAAACTTGGGCATCTCTGGTTCTCCCCGACCAGATCCTCCCCCACCAGGATTCCAGGCTCTCAAGAAAATAAAAATGAAAAAAAAAAAAAANAGCCCTGAAGTCACTTACAACTCCCAATCTTGACTTTCTATCCATAACCATCGAGCTCCACCTTCAGGTCCAAACTTGGGCATCTCTGGTTCTCCCCGACCAGATCCTCCCCCACCAGGATTCCAGGCTCTCAAGAAAATAAAAATGAAAAAAAAAAAAAAAAGAGTGTTAGTCACTCAGTCATGTCCCACACTTTGAAACCTTATGGGCTATAATCCACCAGGCTCCTCTGCCCATAGAATTCTGACAAGAACACTGGAGTGGGTAGCCATTCCCTTCTCCTAGGGAATCTTCCTGATCCTAGGATTGAACCTGCGTCTCCTTGATTGCAGGTGAATTCTTTATTGTCTGAGCCACCAGGGAATATCCCTCAAGATAATAAAGGCAACACTAATTACCAGGTTATTCAGCTATAACCCCAAGAGTCAATCTTGACTTCTCTCTTTTCTTCTATCCCCACATTTAGTCATCCCCAGGTCCTTGGAATTGTTGTCTTCTTTCTCTCTCCATGGTTCTGTAGTTACATGTGACTCTATGTGGCCTTCCTGGACACAGAGTATCCTGTGTCCTACTGTATCTTCTGTTTTAATCCTTCTCTGAGGTCCCCAGAACACATTATTGAAACACATTTCCATAACTGTTGTACAGATGCTAAAATCCCCACATAATGGAAGAAGCTACTGACTTTAAAAAATGCACAGTGTGAGTGTTGTGAGATACGTGTTTTTTGGAGCAAAATGAGAACTATAGCTTTTTAATCCTTCTCTGAGGTCCCCAGAACACATTATTGAAACACATTTCCATAACTGTTGTACAGATGCTAAAATCCCCACATAATGGAAGAAGCTACTGACTTTAAAAAATGCACAGTGTGAGTGTTGTGAGATACGTGTTTTTTGGAGCAAAATGAGAACTATAGCCTGGGAGACAGCACCTCAGATACCTCTGAGAAACTGCTCCACAGAGATAGTGGGGAAGGTCAGCACAGATGTGATTTTGGTGAAGGAGAAGTTTGTTTAATCAATCACACCATTTTTACAAAAGGTTTCGGCAAGTCTCATGAAAGTTTCTAAATATGAGGAGATACAAGAATTGGGCTTGTAAAACCAATTACTGAAAATATCTGCCTGAAAATCTATGAATCTTTCCTAGAGCAGAATTTCTCATTTCAACTCCCCACCCTAAACTCCTTACATGAAAGTGAAAGTTAGCAGATGCATCAGCACATGATTTAATTTTTGTAGAGATAGATGGCAAGTGTCAATCTGTAGCCGAAAAAGTTAACTATTTGATGACCATGAACACATTTCCACCTAGACCTGTTGAGGTCTAAGGATTGATTAAGTGATCCTGCCCTGTTACCTCACCACCAGTGTGTCAGTTACAGAGTCCAGTGTTGCCAAGGCTGAGTGATTTGAGAGCCAGCATCTGGGGACCTTCATTCAGTTTGATAGAACTGCCATGTAGAGTTTAAGAGAGACACTGAGATCAATGGGTAGATTTGGAAGAGATGAGACTGAAAATACACGAGAACTAGGTCATAAAGGACCACAGAACTGTGATGTCTTTGTTCTAAAGGCAATGAAAAGCTTCTGATTCATGATTGAGAAATTCATTTTCTAGCCTTTATTTGACACAGATTTGTCAGGTACTTACTGTTTTCCAAGCACTATGTTTCAGGCTGGGAAATGGTGATAGGTAAGTCAAGCATGGAACCTACAGGTTAGCAGACAGGAGAGACAACCAAGTCATTCTGGCCCAGAATGATGCATGTAGCAACTGAGAAGGTACAAGGTGTGATGGGCACACATAGGTGGGACCCTCAGCTGGGACCCTCAGCCTAGTTCAAGGATTGGAGGGGGTCAAGGAAGGCTTCCTGAGGAATGTGTAAGCTATCTGAAGGATGATGAGACATTAGCTGGGCAAAGAGGAGCTGAGGAAGCATGCATAAAGCCTTAAGACAAGGGAGAACACTGACTGGGGCATTGAAAGAACTCCAGAGTTTCTGGAGTAGAAAAAAATGAAGGATTACAAGATGAGACCAGAGAGAAAGCCACTATACAACGAGTTTGGATTTGAAGGAAGTAGGACTATAGAAACCAATGTTCAGATTTACATTTTAGAAAGAACACTTCAGGTTGGAGGGGGCGGGCATTCATGACCTTTATTCAGTAAATGTTCATAGACTATCAATTCTGGGTCCTAGGCTCCAGAGTTCATGGTTTGGTAAAAGAGACAGACAGACTGACAGCACTAGCGGATTAACTGAATAATGAAAGTTTGAATCGCGCAGCAAACGGACTTGCCAGAAGGAGTCAGGGAAACTGACAGAGGCAGTGGCTTTTGAGCTAAGCCATAGGGTGTAAGGGACTTCGCCAGTGGCTCAGAGTTAAAGATTCTGCCTGCAGGTGACAACAGTTTGATTCCTCCAGATCCCCTGGAGGAAGGCATGGTATCCCACTCCAGTATTCTTGCCTGGAGAAATGCATGGAGAGAAGAGCCTGGCAGGCTATAGTCCTTAGAGTTGCAAAGAGTAATATATGACTGAAGCCACTGAGCACTCACACACACACACATAATGATGCATTGGAGATTGCCCAGGCATTCCAGTTAGAACAGCAGGTGTAAAGACAAGGAGAGTGACAGAGCATGGCCTGCTCTTTCAGTCTTTTCAGGAAATCTAGTGTTTAGGTTGCACAGGACAAGTGGCAGGAAAGGAGATCTGAGAAGAAGGTTGGGAGACACATCTCACTTATACATTGATTTGGGATTTGACCTTGTGCTTATAACTTGAGGAGGAATCACAGACTCCTTGAAGAATCTGAAGCTTTCTTTGGAAAAATGCACCTGAGTGCCAAATATGCATGCAATTTCAAGAACTCAGAAAGCTGCAGTTAAAATCTCACTGTTCTGGGCAATAGAACCCTTGAAGAATTTCTAAACAGTGGAGCCAGATGATCAGATTTGCACTTTAGAATGATCACCAGGGAAGGGTGGAAAGAAACTGGAGGCAAAAAGATCTTCTAAAAGATTTTCATACGTCAAGAGGTATGAAGCTGTAAGGGCTGTTCTATCATGGTGTCAGCAGGGATAAAGAATAGGAAAGGCATCAGGAGTGGGCACGGGCCAGGATGTGATGACAAATGGATATGAAGGGTCAAAAATGGTGGTACTACTGTCCCCAATATCTATTCTTCCCATCATCCTTAGTAATATAATCTCCAACGTTTAGCTGGACACATCACCATTCAGAAGAGAGACTCCATCTCCAGGCCTCCATCATAGCTTAATATGACCACTTAACTAAGCTTCTGCTACTAAGTTGTGAGTGAAGCAATATATATGTGTGCAATTCTAGTTCCTGCATTTAAAGAAGAAAAGGCATTTCTCCCTACCCACTAGCTGGAATGTGGTAGTGATATATCTTGATCCATGAAGATTAGGCCAACAGTCTAGGGATCATAGAATAACCTGTCAGAAGAGCCTAGGCCCCCAACATTGTAAAGCCATTGAATCTGCTCCTGACTGTTTATTCCCCATTTGATATGTGAACAAGAAATAATTTTTTAGCTTGCTTAAACCATTGCAGGTTTGGAATCTCTGTGGTAGGAAGAACTGGACAATTGCACTCAGCATCTCATCTCAACAGTCTAAAGCTGAAGTTATAGTGAGAGAAAATAGTTGCAAATGATGGGACCACCAAGGGGTTAATTTCCAAAATATACAAACAGCTCATCCAAGACCATAACAAAAACCCCAAATCATTTTCAAAAAATAGGAAGAAGATCTGAATAGATATTTCTCCAGCGAAGACATAGAGAAGGCCAACAGGCATATGAAGTCTTCCCTGGTGGCTCAGAGGTTAAAGCGTCTGCCTCCAATGTGGGAGACCCGGGTTCGATCCCTGGGTTGGGAAGATCCCCTGGAGAAGGAAATGGCAATCCACTCCAGTATTCTTGCCTGGAGAATCCCATGGACGGAGAAGCTTAGTAGGTTACAGTCCACGGGGTCGCAAAGGGTCGGACACGACTGAGCGACTTCACCAACCAACCAACCAACCAACCAACAGGCATATGAATGACTGCTCATCCTCACTATCTATTAGAGAAACGCAAATCAGAACTTCAATAGGTACCACCTCACACCGGTCAGAATGGTCATCATTTTAAAAAATCTACAAATAACAAATGCTGGAGAGAGTGTGGAGAAAGGAGAGCTCTCCTACACTGTTGATGGGAATGTAAATTGGTACAGCCATTATGGAGAACAGTATGGGGGTTCCTCAAAAAGCTAAAAATAGAGTTGGCATATTATCTAGCCAACTGAAATATCCAGACAAAACGATATCCAGACTAAACTGTAATTCATAAAGGTACATTCACCCCTTGTTCATAACTGCAATATTTACAAAAGGCAAGACATGGAAACAACCTTAATGGACATTGACAGATGAACAAATAAAGAAAATGTGGTGTATATATATGTATATAATGTAACACTGCTCAGCCATAAAAAGAATGAAACATTGCCATTTGCAGCAACATGGATGGACCTAGAGATTAGCATCCTAAGCAAAGGAAGTCAGAAAGAGAAAGACTAACACCACATGATATCACTTATATGTGGAATCTAAACTATGACACAAATGAGCTTATCTATGAAAGAAACACAACACCATATGATATCACTAACATGTGGAATCTAAAATATGACACAAATGAGCTTATTTGTGAAACAGAAACATACTCACAGACATAGAGAACGTATGTGCAGTTTCAAAGGGGTGAGGGGGGAAAGAATTGGGAGTTGGGATTAGCAGATGCAATTGTTTGTAGGATGGATGAACAAGGTCCTATGTGAAGCACAGGGAACTATAAACTAGGAGCAAAGTGGCAGCAAAGGCCAGGACCTGTCTCCGCTCTGCCTACCCACAGAGAGGATGCACACAGGTCTGCTTTCCACCCACTGCAGGTTCAGCAGGACAGGCCCAGCCAGGCCTCAATGGGGGAGAAAGACTCTGATCAGCAATTGCAGCATGTAGGGTGATCCCTTCATCCAAGCCATTCTTGGGCACCAGCTAGGTGTTCTACCTTTCAACTTATCTGACACCTTGCCCCTGGAAATGGCATCAGATTCCACAGGTTAAGAGTTCAGTCCCATAACACTGCCTTGCATTTCAGATGCCAATCACAAGCCCAGGTTGTCACCTGTGTTTTGACTGACAAGCTGTAGCTTAGATACTCCCATGACTTCCTCTTGGGTTCAATTAATTTGTTAGAGCACACAGAACTCAGAGAAACATTTACTTACTAGGGTATGGGTTTATCATAAAAGGATGTGACTTAGGAACAACTAGACGGAAGAAACATTAGGGTAAGGAGTGGGGAAAGGCACAGAGCTTCCTTATCCTCTTGCAGCATGCTACTCTCTGCATCTCCACAGGTTCACCAACCAAGGAGCTCTACGAACCTTGGTCCTTGGGTTGTTATGGAGGCTTCACTACACAGGCATGGCTGATTAAATCACTGGCCAATAGTGATCGATCTCAATCTTCAGCCCCTCTCATCTCCTAGAAAATCAGGAGGTCAGAAGAGTACGATTGAAAGTTCCAATCCTTTAATGACATGCTTGGTTCTCCTGGCAATCAGTCCCCATCCTTAGCTGCCATCCAGAAGCTGTTCATTAGCACAAGAAGACCCCTTTATGGCTCTCATCACTTAAGAGATTCCAAGGATTTTAGGAGCTTGGTGCCAGAAATGGGATAAAGTCCGATATGTATTTCTTCTTATAAGTGACAATATCACAGGAACACTAGACACTGAGGCTCTCTGCTATGACCAGAGTGAACGTGTGATTCTGGGTTCAAGGGTGAGATACGCACGGTGTACATTTAAGTAACGCCCTTCTTTCCAGCTGTGATTGGTAATAAAGTTGACATCCCTGCTGTTTCATCTCCCAGTCATTTCCCAGCTTCAGAAATGAGAAAAGTAATGAAATGTATACCCCCCCCCCAATTCTTGCCCTGAGTCCCTCACACTCCCTGGTCAATACATCAAGTCTTGTGGATGTGGTCCAGTCTGGTCCAGTTGGGGAACTGGAGTGGAAAAGAGGAGCAGGGGTCCATAAGCAGATGAAGGAATCCTGTATGAACAAGACACTGCCACACTCAGAGGGTGTTTGAGCCACAGTGACACTAGTCACTTCTGTCGCACAACTCCAGGAGGTACCATCTCAGTGTACTAGTGAACATCCCCTTCTTAGCTTGTGTTCCAGGAGCTGCCATTCATAGATGGCACGTTTCCCTGGATGACTGGAACAGAGTCCTCTGGAAAGGATAAGATAGCACAGAGCCTCACTGGCATCTAACTTGGCATGTCCAGGTCTCAGGGTTCAGAGGTCTGATCAGACAGGTAGCAGAACTGAGATAGAAGTAATTGAAACCCTACCAAGGGGCAAAGTTTGCACACCAGGACACCATCCAGGCCTCAGGAGGAGGGAGTCAGTGGTGCAAGGAGGGCTCAGTCAGGGAGCAGGGAGGCTGACAGTTCAGGCTGGCATGAGTATAAAGTCACCTGAGTGCCAGCTCCAGCTGACTCAATCTAGGCTTAAAAATAGTCACAACCCAGCATGAAACAAACACAAGACCCAAGGGATCAGCTCAGCCAGGGCTTCTCTCCTAGCTTCTGGTGGCCCCAGGCACTTCTTGGCCTCTGAGAGCATGATTCCAATATCTGCCTCCTCCTTCGTGGTGCCATTTTCTCCGTGTCATAACATCATCTTCCTTCTGTGCATGTCTATCTCTGCATCCACAAGTTGTTATTTTCTTTTTATAAGGATGCCAGTCATATTGGATTAGGGCCCATCCTAAGTATTTCATTTTAATTGGACTACCTCTGTAAAGAATCTATTTCCAAAAAGTTCACATTGCAAGGTACTAAGAGTCAGGATTTCAATATATCTGTTAGGGGAAAACAAGGGGACACAATTCATCATATAACCCTTATTTTTGTTCCTTTCTTCTAAAGATGCTCTTCCCTCTAGCTCTCACTCTTCCTCACAGTTAATGCCTACCATTTCTTAAAATTGCACCTCAGTGTAACCTCCTCTGGGAAGCCTCNAGGGGATCTTTCCAAACCAGGGATCTAACCTGCATCTCCTGCACTGAAGGGGAGTTTTGTTTTTTGTTTTTTTTTTTTTTACTGCTGAGGCCTCAGGGAAGCCTGGAAAATGTATGTAATAAATTTCAAAAAGGCCATCTCTAGTGGATGTAGTATCTTGGGAAATCAACAGATGGCTCATACCTACTTCCTTGGTGGCCCAGATGGTAAAACATCCTCCTGCAATGCAGGAGACTCAGGTTAGATCCTCGGGCTGGGAAGATCTCCTGGAGAAGGAAACAGTAACTCACTCCAGTATTCTTGCCTGGGAAATCCCATGGACAGAAGGCTACAGTCCATGGGGTTGCAAAGAGTCAGACATGACTGACCAACTAAATACACACATACACACATCTACCACCTCAGAGTAAAATTCAGTTACAATAACTGCCACTATAGAAAAAAATGCTTGAAGATCATCTCTTCTGAGAAGTTAAAAAAAAACAGAACACAGTTTAAAATAATCCCATGGACAGAAGGCTACAGTCCATGGGGTTGCAAAGAGTCAGACATGACTGACCAACTAAATACACACATACACACATCTACCACCTCAGAGTAAAATTCAGTTACAATAACTGCCACTATAGAAAAAAATGCTTGAAGATCATCTCTTCTGAGAAGTTAAAAAAAAACAGAACACAGTTTAAAAAAAGAAAGAAACCCAAAGAAAATAAAATAAGGAAGCAACCAAGTTAAAATCAGAAGTTAATTATTAAAAGTGGATTTGTAAATCTAAAAGCTGTATTACTGAACTATATAACTGTCAGTAGCTACCTTTAAAGAGGAAGCAGAAGGAGGACAAAGCATAAAAACACTTAATTAGGATAAAGGGAAAGACCCATATACAGAGGAAATATGGATAGACATGTGTCTATTACATACTATTATAACAATATATTTGAAAACCCAAATAAAACTAATGCTCTTTTCTATAAACTACCAAATTGAATTGGAAAGAGATGATAAACCTGAAGAGGTTAATAACATGGAAGACATTAAAAAAATTATTCTCAAAAACCCTTGTCCCAGATCATTTCACATGTGAATCCTTCAAATACTGAACTAACATTTATGTAAGATACTGTTTAAACTTTTCAAGAGCAGAGAAATACAGAAATAATTAGAAAACTATTTAGATTATTTAATTTAATTATTATTATTAAAAATATAGAAATAATCTTAATTCATTTATTGCAATTGACAAATCATTAATCTAGAAACATAATAAAGACAAGCTATAAATTAATTTTACTTNATATGTAAGATACTGTTTAAACTTTTTAAGAGCAGAGAAATACAGAAATAATTAGAAAACTAGATTATTTAATTTAATTATTATTATTAAAAATATAGAAATAATCTTAATTCATTTATTGCAATTGACAAATCATTAATCTAGAAACATAATAAAGACAAGCTATAAATTAATTTTACTTGTGAATAGAAATAAAGATTTTTAAAGGGTTAAAAATATATATCTCCACATATAAATTATATGTATCAAATCAAACTAGAAATTCATTAAAAGAATAACATGCCAAAACCAAATGAGGTTCATTTCTGGAATCAAGAGATTAACAGTAGTTCCATATTAGAACCAGACATGAAACAATGAACTATTTCAAAATTGGGAAAAGGGTACATCAAGACTGTATATTGCCACCCAGCTTATTTAACTTAAATGCAGAGTACATTATGCAAAATGCTGGGGTGGATGAAGCACAAGCTGGAATCAAGATTGTTGGGAGAAATATCAACAACTTCAGATATGCAGATGACACCACCCTAATGGCATAAAGCAATGAGGAACTAAAGAACCTCTTGATGAAAGTGAAAGAGGAGAATGAAAAAGTTGGCTTAAAACTCAGCATTCAGCAAACTAAGATCATGGCATCTGGTACAATGAAAACAGTGACAGACTATTTTCTTGGGCTCCCAAATCACTGCAGATAGTGACTGAAGCCATGAAATTAAATGACGCTTGGTCCTTGGAAGAAATGCTATGACAAACCTAGACAGCATATTAAAAAGCAGGGACACTACTTTGCTGACAAAAGTCCATCGAGTCAAAGCTATGGTTTTTCCAGTAGTCATGTATGGATGTGAGAGTTGGACTATAAAGAAAGCTGAGCCCCAAAGGGTTGATGCTTTTGAACTGTGGTGTTGGAGATGACTCTTGACAGTCCCTTGGACTNTGAAGAAAGCTGAGTGCCGAAGAACTGATGCTTTTGAACTGTGGTGTTGGAGAAGACTCTTGAGAGTCCCTTGGACTGCAAAGAGATCCAACCAGTCCATTCTGAAGGAGATCAACCCTGTGCTTTCTTTGGAAGGAATGATGCTAAAGCTGAAACTCCAGTACTTTGGCCACCTCATGGGAAGAGTTGACTCATTGGAAAAGACTCTGATGCTAGGAGGCATTGGGGGCAGGAGGAGAAGGGGCCGACAGAGGATGATGGCTGGATGGCATCACCGACTCGATGGACATGAGTTTAAGTGAACTCCGGGAGTTGGTGATGGACAGGGAGGCCTGGCGTGCTGCGACTCATGGGATCGCAAAGAGTCAGACACGACTGAGCAACTGAACTGAACTGAACTGAATACACCCCCTTCCATGCCTGAAATATAGAAATGCTAGACAGAATATTATTTGAAATATTTGGGATCAAAGTATTTTAAGCATACATGTCTCAAAGGTAAGAAAAGAAGATTCCTTCATTGTTGCATATAGAGCAATAGTGAGATTATATAACCCTCAAGAGGGGCAGGGACAGAGACAGGCTGTAGGAGTTGGGGTTAAAAAGCCCACAGGCTTGGCCTTTAATGAGTACCTGGAGGTGGAGCCAGAACCAAGCTTCTTGTTGTTGTTCAGTTGCCAAGTCGTGTCCAGCTCTTTGTGACCCCACGGAATGCAGCACACCAGGCTTTCCTGTCCCTCACCATCTAGATGAAGAAGAACCCACATCCACATCCCCAGTTCTCCCTGACCACTTGATAGGATGCTCCACAGTGCATTATCTTGCTACATTCTGCTATTTCTATTTCAGTTGAATTTTGTCCTTTTTAAAAAATTATTTATTTATTACCATTTTCAGCTCAAAAATTTTCTTGAGATACAGTGACATATAATACTGGGTATAAGTTTAATGTGTACATTTTTCTGGCTTCTCAATCTCTAAACTTCTACCTTTGCTTTCTTATTCTCTTTTTGAAAGTGAAAAGTGAAAGTGTTAGTTCCTCAGTCATGTCTGACTCTTTGTGACCCCATGGACTGTAGCGCCATCTCTTCATTCTTTCTGGAGTTATTTCTCCATTCTTCTCCAGTAGCATATTGGGCACCTACTGACCTGGGGAGTTCATTTCTCAGTGTTATATCTTTTTGCCTTTTCCTACTGTTCATGGTGTTCTCAAGGCAAGAATACTGAAGTGCTTTGCCATTCCCTTCTCCAGTGGACCATATTTTGTCAGAAAGCTCCACCATGATCTGTCTATCTTGCGTGAACTACATGGCATGGCTCATAGTTTTATTGAGTTAGACAAGGCTGTGGTCCATGTGATCAGAAGCAACAGTTAGAACTCTGTTTGGAACAACTGATTGGTTCAGGATTGAGAAAGGGGTACAATAGGGCTCTTATGCTGTCACCTTGTTTATTTAACCTATATGCTGAGCACAACATGAGAAATCCCAGGCTGGATGAATTACAAGCTGGAATCAGGATAGGTGGGAGAAATAGCAACAACCTCAGATATGTGGATGATACCACACTAATGTCAGAATGTGAAGAGGAACTAAAGAGCCTCTTGATGAGTATGGAGGAGGAGAGTGAAAGATCCAGCTTAAAACTAACTATTAAAAAAACTAAGATCATGGCTTCTGGCCCCATTGCTGCTGCTGCTGCTAAGTTGCTTCAGTTGTGTCCAACTCTGTACAACCCCATAGATGGCAACCCACCAGGCTCCTCTGTCTCTGGGATTCTCCAGGCAAGAATACTGGAGTGGGTTGCCATTTCCTTCTCCAATGCATGAAAGTGAAAAGTGAAAGTGAAGTCACTTAGTTGTGCCCAACTCTTAGCGACCCCATGGACTGCAGCCTACCAGGCTTCTCTGTCCATGGGATTTTCCAGGCAAGAGTACTGTAGTGGGTTGCCATTGCCTTCTCTGCTGGCCCCATTACTTTATGACAAATAGAAAGGGAAAAAATGGAAGTAGTGACAAATTTCCTCTTCTTGGGCTGTAAAATCATTGTGGACGGTGACTGCAGCCATGAAATCAGAAGACCATTGCTTCTCGGCAGGAAAACTACAACAAATCCAGGCAGTGTGTTGAAAAGCAAACATTACTCTGCTGACAAAGGTCCATGTAGTCAAGGCTATAGTCTTCCAAGTGGTCACATACGGTTGTAAGAGCTGGACTGTAAAGAAGGCAGAGCACCAAACAATCGATGCCTTCCAACTGTAGTGCTGGAGAAGACTCTAGAGAGTCCCTTGGATAACAAGGAGAACAAACCACTTAATCTTAAGGGAAATCAATCCTGAATACTCATTGGAAGGACTGATGCTAAAGCTGAAGCTCCAGTATTTTGGTCATCTGATGCAAACATTGGAAAACTCCTTCATGCTGGGAAAAGCTGAGAGCAGGAACAGAAGGGAGAGAGAGAGGAGGAGATGGCTGGATGGCATCACTGATTCAATGGACATGAGTTTGAGTAAACTCATGGAGATAGTAAAGGATGGTAAAGGACTGATGTGCTTCAGTCCATGATGTCACAAAGAGTCAGATGCGACTGTGTGACTGAACAACAATTTCATAGGGTAATGGGTGAGAAGATTATCTCACATTTTGGGAGGAGGAGTGGGGATTTTCAAGATTTGGGCCACCGCCCATAGTTTGGCTTTGATGATTGACCTCCAAACTGTCATAGTGTGTGGGTGTGTCATTTAACTTGCTGATATGCTCTGATGAGCATCTACTGAGGCTCAGGGTCTAGTGGAAGTTGACACAGCCATCTTGGACTTATTTTTTGTTGCTGTTGTTCAGTCATTCAGTTGCTCAGTTGTGTCTGATTCTTTGCAACCCTATGGACTGCAGAAGCCAGGCTTCCCTGTCCTTGTCTCTCTCCCAGAGGTTGCTCAAACTCATGTCCATTGAGTCAATGATACCATCCAACCATCTCATTCTCTGTCATCCACTTCTCCTTCTGCCCTCAGTCTTTCCTAGCATCAGGGACTTTTCCAATGAGTTGGTTCTTCAAATCAGGTGGCCAAAGTATTGGAGCTTC
>SJYX01011285.1:141565-176107 GCA_006410675.1 Oreotragus oreotragus | reverse complement strand
GAAATGGCAAACAAAAGGATAAAAGCAAGTAATTAACCAGAAAAATGCTCTAGTCAATTATAAATGTTATAATGGATGGCCACTAGTCATTCACTAGTTATCTAAGATACTTTCTCTGTTTTTAACTGAAGCCCTAGTCCAGACTTGCAGCAAGGAGTACTGGCTTCAGCTGGCTTTGTCGTTGTCTTTTCTGTAACTTCTGAGGGCTATGAATTTGTTGCTGGGTCAGAAGCCAGTTTCACCCGTATGCAATGGATCCACAGTTTGATTCCTGTCAATTTAACAGAAGAGTGAGTTAGTAGCAGAACCTAAGTCCTTACCCACCAGGGCTGAATTTGGCTGTTGGGTATACATCTTTCCATGTTATTAGGAGTACCCAGTCTCCAGGTCTAAAATGCTGGAGAGGGACATCTGTGGGAAGCATCACTTTACTAGTAGCAAATTTAGGAATAGCATTTAAAACTAACCCCAGCATACGCACATAACTTACAGCATCTAATTCTTTTACCTTTTGATCCCATGTCTGATCATATAATTGCTCAAAATAGAGCACACAGTATTTCGTAAGGACTCAATTGGAGTCTACTTCTAGGACCCACTCTGATTCTAAGCAATGCAAGCAGTAACACTCTTTCCCAGGTTAAGATAATTCTTAACAGATTTTAGCTATCTTCCTCTTTAAAGTGTGTTTCTAGTTGATCGTAATCTCCAAAATACATGCAAAATCCATTTATTTCACATTTTTTATATACCTACTTATTCACATTAGCAATTAAGCTACCTCTATTATTACTCTGAATTAATTGAGCTCGGTAACCCAAATCAGATGTGTATAAGAGACAGTTCCAGGATGTCTGGCTCTAGGTGAGTGATCACACCACTATGATTATCTTGGTCATGAAGATCTTTTTTGTATAGTTCTTCTGTGTATTCTTGCCACCTCTTCTTAATATCTTCTGCTTCTGTTAGGTCCAGACCATTTCTGTCCTTTATCGAGCCCATCTTTGCATGAAATGTTGCCCTGGTATCTCTAAATTTCTTGAAGAGCTCTCTAGTCTTTCCTATTCTGTTTTCCTCTATTTCTTTGCACTGATCAGTGAGGAAAGCTTTCTTCTCTTGCTATTCTTTGGAACTCTGCATTCAGATGCTTATATCTTTCCTTTTCTCCTTTGCTTTTTGCTTCTCTTCTTTTCACAGCTATTTTTACAGCCTCCTCAGACAGCCATTTTGCTTTTTTGCATTTCTTTTCCATGGGAATGGTCTTGATCCCTGTCTCCTGTACAATGTCACGAACCTGCATCCATAGTTCCTCAGGCACTCTATCTATCAGATCTAGGCCCTTAAATCTGTTTCTCACTTCCACTGTATAATCATAAGGGATTTGATTTAGGTCTTACTCATTAGTCTATGTTATTACCCAGCCCACCAAAACTAATCATTCACATATCTTGGGACCTCTCACCTTCTGAGATGGCTCACACTCTGTGGAGTGTATTCCTCCCAGGGCCACTCTCAAAGTCTGTGACAAGCCACATTCTGTCTATGGAATATGTATCTCTCTAGATAAACCTGCTTTCACTTTACTGTGGTTTGCTCTTGAACTTTTTGTGTGTGAAGCCAAGGATCCACACCTGGCTGCCTATTTCAGAGACTTGCCTGAGACCTAGGATGTGACCATCTTCTCTCATTGTTTCCTTCTTAATGAAACAAACTGAAAACAGGAGCTGCATCTGAAGTTATTAAGGTTACTATGAGGAATCAAAGGAGAACCTAAGAGGATCTAAAGAACCTCTTGATAATGGAGAAAGAGGAAAGTGAAAAAGCTGAGATAAAACTCAACATTAAAAAAATGAAGATCATGGCCTCTGGTCCCATCATTTTGTGGCAAATAGATGGAGGGAGAAAAGGAAACAGTGACTTTATTTTCTTGCTCCAAAATCACTGCAGGTGGTGCCTGGGGCCATGAAATTTAAAAATGCCTCCTCTTTTAAAGAAAAGCCATGACAAACCTAGACAGCATATTAAAAAGCAGAGACATTACTTTGCCAAAGGTCTGTCTAGTCAAAGCTATGGTTTGTCCAGTAGTCATGTACAAGATGTGAGAGTTGGGCCATAAGGAAGGCTGAGCACGGAAGAATTGATGCTGGAGAAGACTCTTGAGAGTTCCTTGCACTGCAAGGAAATCAAACTAGGCAATTCTAAAGGAAATCAACCCTGAATATTCATTGGAGGGGTTGATGCCGAAACTCCAATACTTTGACCACCTGATGCAAAGAGCTGACTCATTGGAAGGGACCCTGATGTTGGGAAAGATTGAAGGCAGGAGGAGAAGGGGATAACAGAGGATGAGATTGTTGGATGGCATCACCGACTCAGTGGACATGAATCTGAGCAAACTCTGGGAGATAGCGAAGGACAGAGAAGTCTGGTGCACTGCNCCTGATGTTGGGAAAGATTGAAGGCAGGAGGAGAAGGGGATAACAGAGGATGAGATTGTTGGATGGCATCACCGACTCAGTGGACATGAATCTGAGCAAACTCTGGGAGATAGCGAAGGACAGAGAAGTCTGGTGCACTGCAGTCCATGAGGTCACACATAGTCAGACATGACTGAGGGACTGAATAACAATGAGGAAGCAACCAGAAAAATCCACCAGACAGAATCTTCAACAGTGCTTCAATGTTTTAATGATTGGGGGAATGAGAAGCTGTACTAGTTTAGCAGACAGAGAGAATTGTGTGCCCCTTATTTTGATCCTGGTTTGAATAAACTAATTGTAGAAGGGCAGGAAATTTTTAATATGGACTGAGTATTCAAAATTAGAGAATATGAAATTATTAACTGGGACAAAAATGTTGGATTTTTTAAAAGAAAACACCCATATATTTTTAGAGACAGATACTGAAGTTTTTAAGGGTGAAATGGCATGATGTCCGGAATTTATTTTCATGCATTGGAGAAGGAAATGGCAACCCACTCGAGTGTTCTTGCTTGATGAATCCCAGGGACGGGGAAGCCTGGTGGACTGCTGTCTATGGGGTCACACAGAGTCAGACTGAAAGAACTTAGCAGCAGCAGCAGCAGCAGCAGCATTTTAGAAAAAAAGAGCAGAAATAGATGAGAAAAATGAGGAATGTGCTTGTTCTGAATCTGGCTAATGGATGTGAGGGTTTATTCTATTTTATACTTGAAAGTGCTCTGAGTCATTAAGGAAAACCACTGAACTATCCCAACAGAAACACAGGTTATTACTGAACCAAACTCGAGTTTGCTTCCCAAATGAGCAAAGTCAATCTACTGACATAGGGTTGTGGTAAAGTACAATATTTATTTGCAGAATGCCAAGCAGGAGAATGGGCAAATAATGCTTAGAGGACCTGAACTTCTCAATGGCTTTCAGGGAAGGATTTTTAAAGACTAAAATTAAGACTAAGGATCTTAAGCATGTGATTAGTTCATGGATTCTTCTGATTGGTTGGGTGTTAAGCAACAAAGTGATATCTGGCATCTTGATCATCATTCTTCTGGCTCCAACTTGTTTGGGTCACCTTGGCTGAGGTCAACAGGTTTCATCATGTGGTACTGGCTCTGTAAAACAACTCAAAAATATGTTGCACCAATGTGTTATCTATATGCCTTGAGGAAGAACTAGGAGTCTTGTTGACTCTGTTTTATGGTTAAACTTTTCTAGCTTGATTGCTTTTCCTTTATTTCTACATTTCCTCATTTCTATAATTATCAACTGCTTGAGTCTGCTCTTTAGAACTCTGGGTAGACTTAAAAATCTCAAGTTTTTTCTACAGACAAGAAGTAGAGACAAGAGAGGATTGTACCCAGGAAGGTCCCACAGGGTCCTGCTAAGTTTCAGATCCCTCTGCTCTTTGATACTCCTCAATCCAGAGGGGAACAGGGGCGACGATCACTCTAGCTACTTCCTGCTGAACAAGGGCGACGTTGATTCTCCAGGATTAGAGGAGCAAAAGTCTTGGACCTTCTTCTCAAAGAAATCTCGAGTCCCAGGCCGAGTGTCAATATTTTGCACCGTGAAAACATGATCTCTCTTTTTGACCACTTTGTTATATCATCTGAACAAATATTTGAAAATTAATAAACCTATTATAAAAGGATGATGATCAATGGAACTTTGTAACAGTACTCAAAAGAGTCCCCCTATTCCAGATGGCAGCCAGGAAAATAATTTTTGGTGTGTATTCTATTTATGTACATCCTATAACTAGGTAGCCTTTTGAATTATTCTGTTTATTCAGATTTCAACTTCTCTGGAGGTATTGACGTATGTACAGCATGTGGTATGAGCCACTGTGCATACTTTTCCTTGTTTTGCCAATAGGAAATCACAGGCTATTCCATTATCTAGGGCCACATGAGTTCAAAGACATTCGTTGGGCTAGAATAATTTAAGCTGTGTCCTCAGCAATTTGGCAGATTTCCCAATTGTGGTAGCTAGATTATGAATCATATCTCTATTGATATAAACTCTGGCAGTTGGTGTGAGGTTGCCAAAAATGCTTTGTCCTATATTGTCCTAATACCCTGACGATACCTCTCTTCTAAGGCGCATGTTTGAGTTAGAGAGGGAAGTACTGCTCTTAAGGCTGTGCACAGAAAAAGGGATCCTAAAATGTCCCAGTAGGCATGACCCTTCCATTTGCCAGCTGTCTAAACAGCGATGTGCCCATCCCCGTGTAGGTGAGTCACTCCCTGTGCCACAGACAAAGATATATCCTGGAGGGGAGCATGTTATACCTCCCAAGGTAGTGTCATTGATTCCTTCATTTTTGGGGAGTTCAGAGATTATGTTATCAAGCCATGGGTGAGAGCCACTGCAAGCCTTCCACAGTCCATTTACATGATACCCAACTTGTTTGGCTCTCTGACACAAATTAGTGTCATTTTTAGACTTTACACATTTGTCAATTGTACATTTCAGGGGATTTTGTTCATCACATTTTTTCAGAATAAATTTGAGGGACCGAGGGGGACCAGTAGTAACTTTTCCTCCAATGGAAATTACCTCAGACAGGTTGAAACAAGGGACTGGAATATTGTGACGTCCCTTGGTTAGCTGAACTTGCCATGTGACACTTGAAGGAGGATGATTATAAAAGGTAATAGGGCCCGGAACAGTATCAAAATTTGTTACAGGAACCACCGATGGGATATATTGTTCATGGATGGTTTGAGATTTCAAATGACACTTCACACAATCATTTAAATTCCCACCTCTGGCTATGTTATGAGATAACCTAACTTCCTTCCAGGAACTGGCAGACACCAGTGGAATGAAACAGTAAAGGAAAGCAAGAGCCATCATTATAGTTGGGGCCAACAGCTTGTATAGGAAAATAGCACTGGTGCTCAACTTTGTACTAACCCTATTATCACAAGGCTTAAACTAAAATAAAGGAAGGTTTAAGTATCTCCTATTATCAATATCACAACAAATTACAGATCTGCTTGACTATGATATAATCACAGGTAAAATGATTAGAAGAAATGGCAAACAAAAGGATAAAAGCAAGTAATTAACCAGAAAAATGCTCTAGTCAATTATAAATGTTATAATGGATGGCCACTAGTCATTCACTAGTTATCTAAGATACTTTCTCTGTTTTTAACTGAAGCCCTAGTCCAGACTTGCAGCAAGGAGTACTGGCTTCAGCTGGCTTTGTCGTTGTCTTTTCTGTAACTTCTGAGGGCTATGAATTTGTTGCTGGGTCAGAAGCCAGTTTCACCCGTATGCAATGGATCCACAGGTTGATTCCTGTCAATTTAACAGAAGAGTGAGTTAGTAGCAGAACCTAAGTCCTTACCCACCAGGGCTGAATTTGGCTGTTGGGTATACATCTTTCCATGTTATTAGGAGTACCCAGTCTCCAGGTCTAAAATGCTGGAGAGGGACATCTGTGGGAAGCATCACTTTACTAGTAGCAAATTTAGGAATAGCATTTAAAACTAACCCCAGCATACGCACATAACTTACAGCATCTAATTCTTTTACCTTTTGATCCCATGTCTGATCATATAATTGCTCAAAATAGAGCACACAGTATTTCGTAAGGACTCAATTGGAGTCTACTTCTAGGACCCACTCTGATTCTAAGCAATGCAAGCAGTAACACTCTTTCCCAGGTTAAGACTGCTCAGTTGTGTCCAACTCTTTGTTGACCCCATCCACTAGGCTTCTCTGTCCATGGAATTCTCCAGGCAACAATGTTGGGGTAGGTAGCCATTCCTTTCTACAGGGGATCTTCCTGACCCAGGGATGAAACCTGGGTCTCCTGCATTTCAGGCAGATTCTTTACTGTCTGAGCCACTAAGGTATGTGGGGCTAAATTAACAGGGCTATAGCCAAAGACGCTTTGTCCTGAAGGCTATTCTAGCAGCTTGGTAAGCTATGTTTTTCCTTTTCAAAACAAAATAGTCAAATCTTGGATGTCTTGGGAAATGAGCAAATTGCCACCTCCTTTGGCTTGAGCGCTGTGTCTAGCAGTTTCAAAACTTCTTTGGCATATTTGATTTCTTTTCTTTCAAAAGTGAGCAATCTATCTTTCCAAATTGCCCTATGTATGTTTACAACTGAAAAGGCATATTTCAAGTCAGTATAGACGTTGACATTTTTACTTTCACTGAGATGTAAAGGTCAAGTAAGGGCAATAATTTTAGCTTTTGGGGCAAAGATACATGATGACAAAGCTTCCACTCCTAGGATCTCCTGCAAGGTTACCACTGCATATCTGGTCTTTCAGTTTTGGTGGTCTCTGAGGTTATTTCCATCTGGGAACATCTTCAGGTTTGGATCTCCAAAGGGAATTATAATTAGATCCAAGTACCTGCTCAATGATATGCCAATAATCATTCAGGTGCCTCTGGGTCACCCAAAAGGGTCAGGAGCAGAGTGGCTGGATTCAAGGAGGACACAGTCTTTGGGGTCACATTAGAATTATCAAGTAAAATTACCTGATATCCTCCCAAGTGGTCTAAAGTGAGACAATATCCACTCTTTTGTTCCAACAGTGGCAACACACCGTGGGATGTACACACCATGGTTGGCTATTGTGGAGTGAATTCCTCTGCTTCTTGCAACAAATCTAGAGTAGCAGCTTTGACTATCAAATACATCTGGATTATACTGTCCAAAGCCTTTGTGAAATAGGATAACGGGCATTTCGTTGACTGTGGGTCAGTACCTCTGGTCTCACTGTGCTGTACTTAGTCGCTCAGTCATCTGACTCTTTGTGACCCCATGAACTGTAGCCCACCAGGCTCCTCTGCCCATTGGGATTCTCCAGACAAGAATACTGGAGTGGGTTGCCATGCCCTCCTCCAGGGAATCTTCCCAACCGAGGGGTTGAACCCAGGTCTCCTGCATCGAAGGTGAATTCTTTACCATCTGAGCCACCAGGGAAGCCCAAGAATAGGGGAGTGGGTAGTCTATCCCTTCTCCAGGGGATCTTCCAGGCCCAGAATTCTAGCCAGGGTCTCCTGCATTCTAGGTGGATTGTCTCACCTGTACAAGCTGAGCTGCCAGGGAAGCCCCTCCAGTCTCACTACCTGTCTTTTATGTTTAAAAAGATCAAATGATTTTTTCAAATCCGGCAAACACAGAACAGGAGTAGTCCGTAGTTTTTTTCTCCATTGTTAGGAAAGTCTCATGACATTCACCTGTTCCCACTAAGGCATTATTGTCAGTCCATTTTAGGGTCTCATACAACTGTTTAACTATTAGCTTAAGCTGGGGATGCAAGTGCAGCAGAATCTTGCCATTCCAGGAACCGATGCAACTGCCTTTGGTAGTGGTCACCACACCCTGGCTACTCTCGGCAGTCCTGGAGCTAGTTCCTTTGGCCTTATCTCAGTTTGAATCCCAGATATTTCACTGACATTTGGGAAATTTGGGCCTTTTTCCAAGAGATTTTATAGACTCATTTGGCCAGACAGTTCAAAGTAGTCCCAGTGTTTTCACTTGTGTTCTTTGTATTGCCAGCTGTGAAGGGATCATCCACATATCTGAGCAGAGCTCCCTCCTGTAGCTGGAGCTCCCTTATATCTTTTTAACTAGCACTAGCCCGAACACCGTGAAGGTGTTTTTAAGTCCTTGCAATACTGCCCAGCAGTATTGCTGCTTGCTTTGGTTTCTAGATCTTCCCAACAAATACAAGTAACTCTTGGGATTCAGGACTCAAAATAACACAGAAAAAAGACCTCTGCTAAGCCTAATGAAAGTTTCCAGATAAGATGATCAGAAGAATATAGGGATTTGGGACTACAGGGTGAATATCTTTCACTATCTGATTTATGGCTCTTATGTCCTGAACAAACTGCTGGGAGCCAGCGTGAGGAATCCCGCCCATGACAAGGTCACGAGGAAGAAAGCCTGGCAAAACGCAAGGACGTGATCAGGCTTCAGGGGTTCCCCCTGGAATTTCCTGAGCATCCACCCTCCCCAAACCAGAGTCTGCCTGCTTTACTGTGTTATGCTTTCCACCTACTCTCTGACATTAACAGGGGGCTATCCCCCCACCACATTTTTCTGAAAAAAAAAAAATTAATCTAGAGCTTTTAGATAATAAATCTCCTGGGCATAATATGAGTGCTTCAATCCAAAAACCCCTCTGATGGCTTTCTAGCCTGCCTGCAGGACTCTTACAGCTGCACATGTGATTGTTTGAGGCCTCCCGACTGCAGGGGGCACAGGAAGCTTAAAACATCCTAGGAATGTAGGGGCTTCCAAGGAGTCAAAATCATTAGAATAGGACTGATTAAAGGTTTCATTTGTTGAGCCAATACTTGCTGCCAAATTTTCATATCCTTCATTTTTAGATATAGCTGGTATATAGAAAAACAGGTAGTAGACCTGGTATTAGCAACGTTAGATCTTTGAGTTGAGTGCTTTCTTTGTTATAACCCACTGCACCTTTGTTCCACAGAAATGTAACTTTATTTAGTACTTTGAGGGTGATGCAGAGTAAAGAAAAAACACTTCTAGGGAAAAGGAGTTTTTTGGTTTGATAGACAATTATCCAGGAAGAGAGCCATAAAAATGTCTTCTGGCCTATAATGTAAACCACCTGAGACCTTTTGTATAGGTGAGGGTAATGCAAAAAGAAAGCCTTGTTTATCTCAGTGAGGGTCAGGACTGCTGCCCCTGCATAACTCTGCATATTCCATTATTTCTTTATGTACAACTTGGGGTATATAAGCTGATTTTGAAAGTGGAGTCTTTGGAGTCTTGCACCGATGCTGGGCTTCCCCATGTCGTTCTTTTCTTTTTCCGGCTGAATTCCCATCTGGGGCGTGGAGGCTTCACCATGTCAACTTACTTGTCCTGGCTTGATCCCTAAGAGGGAGAGCCCAAGGCGGGGCACTCTCCGATATTCAAACGGACGCCGGCGGCCTAACGTAGATGGTGCAAGTTCCTTGTCTGGAACTTTATTAGCTTTCCACATAAACCAAGTTATTCAGCCTCCTTTACTCCACCTAAATTTCCTACTATACCATTTCTTCCTAATCTAATCTTATATTTCTATATTAATAAATAAATAAGTTTCTCCTCGCCAACGCCGTCACTGCTTCGAACTCTCTGGATCCACTGGGGCTGGACCCCGGCAACAAACCAGTAATTCTAAGTGCCAGTCTTCTTAAAGGCAGGATGGGAGTATTATATAGTGACTGAGAGAATCCAATAAGCAAGTATTTCAAAATGCCAATCCAGCCTTGGGCTGGATCCCTGTTTTGCTTGCTCCTTTAAGGGATATTGCCTTAAGCTTAGAGCCTGAGTGTCCAGCTTCAGTTTCACCTTAACTGCTATGGCCATCTGTTGGACACACACACAACTTCACTAATGCCATCGCCATGACAGGCTTGAGTGAGGTATACTAGGCTGCAAAAAAAAAAATCCTGGGTCATTCTGATTCTGTGGGCTTGGAGGCCTTCTGGGATGACATAATGACAGCCCAATCAGAAGACGGCGCCACCCCGATCAGGTGACGACCAATCTGTTTAAGACACAGGGTCCTAAACCTGTGCATGCACAGAACTTAGCCAATCAGTAGATGCCAAGAATCCCTTACAACCAATCCCTTTTTTTAACTCTCTGTCTTTGTTCTAAACCTATAAATACTGCTGTAATTCTGGGCTCAGGGCTCTTGCTTTACTCCACTGCATTGGATGTGGTGGAGACCTGACTCGAGTCAGAAATAAAATTCCCTTTTTGCTTTTGCATTGCCGTGGATGTCTTGTTTTCTCAGTTTTGGGGACTCAGACTGTGGGCATAACACATCCAGACTCTTCCTGCCCATCTATCACCCCATGCTCCCAGGTGTCCCTGTTGCGAGATGTCTTCAGGGACGCTGGTGGTGACTCCTCCATCCCTTGACAGGAGGGCTAGCTGCAAGGCACAAGCTTGTTCCAGTGGTACCTTTATATCCAGTATTTCAGGAGTGAAAGTCACTTTAGCATTTAATTTAGTTAAAAAATCTTGCCCTAGCAATGCAACTGGGAACTCTGGCATGTACCAAAAAAAAAAAAGCTGTGTTTTAGATTAGGAGCCTCAGTCTGACAGCCTGGGGATTACAAAAACAGTTTTTGGAGAGGCTTTCTAGATAATTCTCTTGTCAAGGTGCTTTTCTGGGCTAACTCTCTGGGTCCAACTCCTTGTGAATCCAGTATTCAAAACAGTACAAGTGGCTCCACTACCAGTCAGAAAGACAATCCATTTCCCACTAAAGGGTTACCCAGGGCTCCTGATGGGAAACTATTTCCCCAAGCAGCGTCCCCTCAGAGAATCCTCTGTCACTCTTGTTTCCAGCATGAACAATGCTTTTTCCTCTTCTTCCAGTTTCTTTTGTAAGCTGAGGCAGACTTTCTTTCAGTTGCCTTCTTGTCTTAAAGTAAGGACAGCAGCCAACCCACTTTTACATGTCCCATTGGTGGGCTTTTTTCTGTGGGTCACCCTTCACTCTCTTGGTTCTCTGGGTCTTACTCTCTGCTCAAATGTTTGTCTCCCCTTTCTCCACTGAGTGTCACTGCCGAAAGGGACTTTTGCTGCTTCATTTCACGGGTCTCTTTTTCATCTTATATTCCCTTCCAACTATAAAACACTGAAAGCAGTTTCTACCAAATGACATAACAACAGGCCAAAAAGTCCTTATGTTCTCTGCAACTGGAGCACTCTAAGTCACAAAGTCCAATTAACTAATTTGAAATTCTCTGGATTATCTGGATCCACGTCTGCATATTGGAGATATGCCCTGTACATTCTCTTCCAAAACCTCGGGGGTTTTCCTGTGGCTCTTTGCACACTCCTTGCACCTTATGAAAGTTCCAGTATTTGTTCTCCCTTTTGAAGCCCTATCATGATGCACTCCCTGTAATGCTCCATTCCAACTTTATCTCCTAGGTCACTCTCCTCCCAGTCTGGATCTATGATGGGAATTGCTTTTGCTGCTGGTGCTGTGATGGGTTTGCCAAGGGCAGCAACATGCATTCTACCTACCTCTTCTCTAGCCATTTCTATCAGGTTCACAAAAAGTTTGTTCAGGGTTTTCCATAACATTGTACAGAAAAACACATGAATTTTTTAGTCAATGCAATATTTCCATCTTCTTCTCTTTCTCAGCCAACAGAGTGGTTAGCAAACTTTGATCTCAGCTTAATTGGGTTGGCAAAGATGAAAGAGAATGAATTTTCCATCCTGGTAGGGTCATCCCAGTAGGTTGGCCTATTATTTTTGCAATTCAACATGTCTGAGGTTGAAAAGGGAGAGTGGATCCACATGAATCCTGCTGAATGATCTTGGGCATTTATTCCTCCAATGTGAATCTGCCTCAGTGGGAATCACCCTGAATAAACATTAGTGGTTCCCTGACCAAAATGGAAGCTCTGTCGGATATGAGAGGAAGACAACCTCTCCTTCCTCAGCTCCTGCCAGAGCAGGTGAGAATGAATTGGCTACTGTGGGATCTACAGCTCCAGCCCCTTCTTCCTCATTTTGCTCACCATACAGAGGTAGTTGTGATGGATATAAGGAGTATTTATTTGTTGAATTAATTCCCTATCTATCTCTTGATTCCTGAGAATAGGGTAAACCTTTTAAAATCTCCTTATTGGAGGAAATTTCTTTCTGTATCATAATTCCATGCATGCTACATTTTTCTCTAAATAAGCTCACTCTGAATCAATAGCATAAGGACTGTACATAAGAAGCATCCTCTCATTTTCCTCCCCTTTCACAAAATAGTTCTGGTTCAAGACGGTGTTATAATTTAGAGATTCATCAGGGAGCAGTGTTCTCCAGATCTTAAGATGTCCTGAGGCTAAACAGTGTTACAATGGAATACCATTTTTTCTCCTCTTCCGAGGTGCTTAACTAAAAATTTTCCAATTCTGCAAAATATACTCTAAGGGGCTACAAGGTGGAGCAGAGCCTGACTACCCACCTTTGCTGTACACAGCTGGTACTATCAAACACAAGAAAGCAAGCACGCACAGAAACACAAGGCACCTCTCAGGGTTACAGGTTCCTTAGTCCAATACAGAAAATCCCCCACATCAATATCCCACCACAGACAGAGCCAAGTGGCAAAATGAATACCCTGGTGTCATCATACATGAGCCCTTCTACTAAGCAGAAATGTCTCAAGTAAGTGTCTTGTTTCCTTCACCATGAAAGCAGCAAGGGCCATTGACCCCCAATTGGTGACAGCAGCTCTGGGTTGTCCCTGAGACAAAGGTGTTCAGGAAGCTGCTGGACAGAATCTCAGAGCCCTCTCCTGCCAGGAGCCAATGTGCCGCAAAGACACCCAGTTGGGGTGGTGGTGTTTTCATGGTCACCAAAATTGTTACAATTGAACTTAAGTTCGCTTGCACCAAATTCAGTCTATTGACACCATGTTTTGGTGAAGGAAAAGTACAGTGTTAATTTTCAGGGCACCAAGCAAGGAGTTCAGGTCCTTTGAGCATTAGCTGCCTATTCTCCTTGCTTGGTGCCCTGCAAATAGATGCTGCACTTTCCTTATGACCCAGTGTCGGTAGATTGGCTGCTGTGCATCAGGTGAGTGAAATCAAGTTCAGCTCAGCAACAAGACTTCTCTATATGTCCTACAAATAGTATTAAAGCAAACTACCAAAGAAAACTGGAAATAAGGGCAAAATTGTACATATAAACGCTGACAAAATTAAAGCATGAAGAAGGTAACACTGACCAATAAACATAACTCAGGTCAAAAGTATGAAATGAAGCGAAGAAAAATTTTCAGTTATGGCAATCCACAAATATAAATATCTTTGTACCCTAAACAACATGGCTAAATCAAAACCAAGAAAAGAAAAGACAAAAGGCTGAGATAAAAGTAGAAATTTAAAAAAAAAAAAACTGTTAAGAATAAAATCAAAACACAAGTAAGCATTTTCCTTAGCGAGAAAAAATTACAGTGTACAAAATTAAGCATGAAAAAGGACCCAATGTGAGGCTATTAAAAGATAAATTTGCAAATGTATGGTAGTAAATTTTAAAAAATGAAATAAATGATATTATGGTAAAACTAAGATAATCAAATAGTGATCCAAAAGGTAAAAACAAACACATAATTCTCATCAGATGAATATAAAGAAAAATTAATACAGTGTTCAAGATTTTAAATAGCTTCCATGTGCAGAACAGTCCATTTAACAATACAGAACAGACAACTGTCATTAAAGAGTTGTAAACTGCTAAAAAGTTAAAACAGGAAAGTATTTTGCAGAAAAGAGAATAACAAATTCTAAGTAAGTAAGTAAAGTCACTCAGTCGTGTCCGACTCTTTGTGACCCCGTGGACTGCAGCCCACCAAGCTCCTCAGTCCATGGGATTCTCCAAGCAAGAATACTGGAGTGGGCTGCCATTTCCTTCTCCAGGGGATCTTCCCGACCCAGGGATCGAACCCAGGTCTCCCGCATTGAAGGCAGACACTTTAACCTCTGAGCCACCAGGGAAGTCTAACAAATTCTAAACCACCACAAAAATCCTTCATGTTTCTTATAATAAATTTTTGTTTAAATTGATAAACTAAATTTAAAAAAAAAAAAAGGAGAATTGAAAGCAATGAGTACTAAACATGATAAGCTGCCCAAGCCCAGGAGTTGAGGGTATAATGTAAAAAAATGGGATCACTATTACCTATCTGAACTGGGAATAGTTATGACTTTTTAGGAACTTGGAACACCTAATAAAATCAGAAATAATAACATATACTCTCCCCTCGAAAAGCTACCCCAGGAGTGAAACAACCAGGACTTAACAAAGCGTTCAGTCCTGGGTTTTTCATGACAAAGACTCAGAAAATAATGCTCTTTAATAAGAGAAGGATTGAGCCAAAGGAGCTCAGTGCCCACTGAGGAGTCAGAGTGGCTACTAGACACTACACCAGAGATGCAATGCCCTGGTTAAGGATGTCCTGGATACATTAGAGGAAAAAACAAGCTGCAAGTAACATGGCTAGTATGAACCCATTTTTGTAAATAGATATAAAACCATAGAAATTAGAATAGACAGTAAATAGATTAAAATATGCTCAATTTTATTAGTCAGGGGAATGTTAACAAAACTGGTTCCATTGTTGAAGAAAGCTGATGATGGCCAGTGCTGGGCCAAATATCCCTCCTCTCCACCTTCAAAGGAGCTGCAGGAACTGTTAGACTTTTCAGGTAATTAAAATGCAAAAAGTACACTGCTAAGTCACTTCAGTCATGTCTGACTCTGTGCGACCCCATAGATAGCAGCCCACCAGGCTCCCCCATCCCTGGGATTCTCCAGGCAAGAACACTGGAGTGGGTTGCCATTTCCTTCTCCAATGCATGAAAGTGAAAAGTGAAAGTGAAGTTCAGTCGTATCCGACTCCTAGCGACCCCATGGACTGCAGCCCACCAGGCTCCTCTGTCCATAGGATTTTCCAAGCAAGAGTACTGGAGTGGGGTGCCATTGCCTTCTCCGAAAAGTACACAGTAATGGATGGTCACAAAGAATGGGGTGGAATATGATCTGTTCTGTCTCTAGCTAAGAGGAGTCCACAAAACTGCCAGCAAACTCGGGGGCAGGGAGGCGAAGTACTCTAAGAACAGGCTGCCTGTTCTGAAAAGTTAATTCAGCATGGAGGAAATGCAAGCAGGCAATAAACATATGAAATGATGGCAGTCACAAGACAAGAAAATGCAAATCAAAACAAGCTGTTTTCCATCCCTGATTAAGGGGAAATTGGTTTATGGTGGCGCAGTCTCTCAGGAAGGCAGGTGAGTCTGGAACTGAAGACTGCGAAACAGCCAAATTCTATCTACAATTTGCTCTGTTCATTGTACACAATCATGCAGGCACCATAAGGTAGTCATGTAAGCAAGAAAGAGTGGTGCCCCTCCCACTCCATCCCGGGAAATGAGTCTCAGGACTAGTGTGAGCAGGAGGTCACAGAGCCTCCACCTGCATGGGCTCAGTCCCCAGACAAGAGCCTTCTAGCTGCTCAGTTCAGTGGTCTCATTTTAAGGAGTAATAGGGAGTACCTGAAATCCAGTACTTTGGCCACCTCATGCGAAGAGTTGACTCATTGGAAAAGACTCTGATGCTGGGAGGGATTGGGGGCAGGAGGAGAAGGGGACCACAGAGGATGACATGGCTGGATGGCATCACTGACTCGATGGACGTGAGTCTGAGTGAACTCCGGGAGCTGGTGATGGACGGGAGGCCTGGCGTGCTGCGATTCATGGGGTTGCAAAGAGTCGGACACAACTGAGCGACTGAACTGAACTAAACAGTTAAGCCCCAAGGGATCTTGTCTCCATCAGTTGCTCCTGTTCCAGTGAAGTCAAACCTTGGCCCTTAGCAAACAAATTCCTTACCTATATTAACACTCAATATGTCACATTTAAATATTCACAGTCTAACATCAGATGTTTAAAAGCAGTCTTTGTGGAGGCTCACATTGGCCACTGTTACTCCATTTTGAACTAAACATAGCGCATTGTCACATAAGATGAGTAGGAAGAGAATGATTAAATGTCACACTGAAACAGTTGTGCCCTCCCCCCACACCCCATATCTTTGGTGTGTTTATTGCCGAAAGTTTCTAGTCTTTCTTGTTTCCTGTCTCCACGGTTCACCCTCTTGTTGTATATTGTTAGAGCAAGTTCCTTAGAACATAAATCAGCACTCATTACTGCATGGATTAATAGCTTCTTGAGTCTTTCTGTGCTAAACCCCTTTTGATGTCACTCCAAGCCTGACTTGAACCTTGCCAAGTTTGCTCCAGACTCAGTGTGTTTAAACCTTGCTGTCCATATTGATTTAGGGGTTCTGAACCCAGAGTGGATAGAATTTTAAGGTGTCTAGGACCTCCGGCAGGAAAGACTGGAATTTTCATTCATATCTGAGTGGATTTTAGCATAATACAGTTATCAAAATAATAATTTGTGATACAGAATATGTGAACTTCTTAACCTATTATTTAACAAGATTGGTAGATCTAAACTATTTTTGAATTTTGACAAAGTATAAGACTGTGTTTCATAATACCTGAAAAACTGTAACATGAAATGAAAAGAGCTATGATTTCTAGTGGTGACAAAGTCATGGTTCTGCTAATAACATCAAACCACCAAAGCTCCAGGTTAAGGATCCCCACCCTAAACTCATTCTTCATCAGTCCAAAAGGTCAGTTTCCCTGATTCACTAAAATATGTGTGCTCCCACACCCCCTCCACTTCTCCATTTACCAAGACACTCAACTATCAAGTCTTAGGCACTGCTAAAGGAAAACCACAAGCCCCAAATGGCATCACTTATGCTAAAGCCCAGACACCAATCCTAGACTCCACACTTGACTTACTTGCAGTTTCCACCTTTCCCATAAATGTAATCTTTGCCAACAAGATTGGAATTTTCTGATTGGCACCAAGGAGATAATCCGTCTTGTGGGCCTTCTTCAAAGCCTGTATCCAGAAGAAGAAGCTGTCTACATGATGAAACTGCCATTCTTTTTCCTCAAAAGATGTCCTGGCCTAAAACTAATCTTTTCTTTCCCTAAGGGCTCTCTTGATGTTCAAGCTGGTTTTAGACAAGGCAGAGGAACCAGAGATCAAATTGCCAATATCCGTTGGATCATGGAAAAAGCAAGAGAGTTCCAGAAAAACATCTATTTCTGCTTTATTGACTATGCCAAAGCCTTTGACTGTGTGGATCACAATAAACTGTGGAAAATTCTGAAAGAGACGGGAATCCCAGACCACCTAACCTGCCTCTTGAGAAATCTGTATGCAGGTCAGGAAGCAGCAGTTAGAACTGGACATGGAACAACAGACTGGTTCCAAATAGGAAAAGGAGTACGTCAAGGCTGTATATTGTCACCCTGCTTATTTAACTTATATGCAGAGTACATCATGAGAAACGCTGGACTGGAAGAAACACAAGCTGGAATCAAGATTGCCGGGAGAAATATCAATAACCTCAGATATGCAGATGACACCACCCTTATGGCAGAAAGTGAAGAGGAGCTAAAAAGCCTCTTGATGAAAGTGAAAGAGGAGAGTGAAAAAGTTGGCTTAAAGCTCAACATTCAGAAAACGAAGATCATGGCATCCGGTCCCATCACTTCATGGGAAATAGATGGGGAAACAGTGGAAACAGTGTCAGACTTTATTTTTTGGGGCTCCAAAATCACTGCAGATGGTGACTACAGCCATGAAATTAAAAGATGCTTACTCCTTGGAAGAAAAGTTATGACCAACCTAGACAGCATATTCAAAAGCAGAGACATTACTTTGCCGACTAAGGTCCGCCTAGTCAAGGCTATGGTTTTTCCTGTGGTCATGTATGGATGTGAGAGTTGGACTGTGAAGAAAGCTGAGCACCGAAGAATTGATGCTTTTGAACTGTGGTGTTGGAGAAGACTCTTGAGAGTCCCTTGGACTGCAAGGAGATCCAACCAGTCCATTCTGAAGGAGATCAGCCCTGGGATTTCTTTGGAAGGAATGAAGCTAAAGCTGAAACTCCAGTACTTTGGCCACCTCATGCAACGAGTTGACTCATTGGAAAAGACTCTGATACTGGGAGGGATTGGGGGCAGAAGGAGAAGGGGACGACTGAGGATGAGATGGTTGGATGGCATCACTGACTTGATGGACATGAGTCTGAGTGAACTCCGGGAGATGGTGATGGACAGGGAGGCCTTGTGTGCTGTGATTCATGGGGTCACAAAGAGTCGGACACTAATGAGCGACTGAACTGAACTGAACTGAAGGGCTCTCTGCCCCACCCTTCTTCTTATCAAAAATCTTCCATTTGTGGAAAGTCTGTGAGCTAGTCCCTTCTAATTGCTAGAGGGGATGCTCCCCAATTTGACCTTCAAATTGGCTGAATTATGTTTTTTACCACTACTCACCCACAGAGGTCCTTGTCCTGGAAAGAGGATGAGTTTTCTGCAGAGCAGAATTTGGTCTCCTGTGCAGCTGTGACTCAGGGCCTGGAATTCAAGCAAAACACATGACATATTAACAGAATTCAAAGTTTAAGGTTTAGTAGTAGAAAAGCAACCCATTTTGTACTCGGGGAAAAACAAGTTACTTTTCTAGTTATGTGTGTTCTTAAATTTACATGATCATAACAGTAAACGTTATTCCTTTTGTTGTTAGAAAAAGAATTTAAATCAATCTTCTAACAATGAAGGAAATGTGGAAAAAGTGACTACTTCCAAATCTATCCCCAGTCAGAAGAAATTTTCTGAAGAAATAGATTGAGGATATAGTTCACCCCTCACGTTGAGGGACTAAAGGAGACAGAATCAAAAGTCTGGGTCCCCTAAGCTCCAAAGCTCTCACTTATACCACTGCCTCCAAAGACACTGTCAATTTCACCTCCCAACCATGTTTTTAAAGCACATACTTTAGTCCTTCCTCATTTCCTCCTGGTCTTCATTTTCTCCTCTTGTGGCACCACTATTTTACTATCCCCAATTTCAGAGTAACAGAGGCCTCGGAAGGTGCCTTTCTCATAAGCCAGTGAGAGACAGAGCAGGTCATAAAGCTAGGGGGCCAGGACAGCACCCACCCCATGCTCCACACTTCTGTCAGCCTTACCTGGAGAGGGCCTCCAGCCCTAGGACACAGTGCTGAGCAGAGTGAAGAAGGAGGCTGGAAGGCTGACCCAGTCTTTTGTTGGCTCCTTCTTCCCCTTGCAGAGTTTGCAAATGTCTAGGACCAATCCCTTTTCAATCCCACCCCTTTGCTGCCTCTTAAGATATCTCATGCAGCCCAGAAGTCACTGCGGATTTCCAATCCATAACCACGGAGTTCCATCTCCAGCTCTGATTCTCGGGCACCTCTGTGCTCCACCCCTACCCCACTGCCAGGATTCCAGCCTCTCAAGGAGATAAAGGCACCACTCATTGCTAAGTTATTCTGCCATGACCCCAGGAGTCAACCTTGTCTTCCCTCTTTTCTTCAATCTCCACATTTAATCATTCCCAACCTCCTGGAATGTCTGCTTCTTTTTCTCTCCATGGCTTTGTAATCACACTGGACTCTATGCAGCCTTCCTGGGACGGCCCTCCCCATCCTCTGCTTCAGTTCCTCTCTGAAGCACCTAGACAACAGTATTTGCTGCATATTTCCTGAGCTGCTTCACAGATGCTAAGACCTCTGCCAAACAGAAGAAATTAACTACTTGATGACCATGAGCACATAGTCCCCAGATCTACTGGAGCCTGAGGATTGATAAAGTGACACTGTCCTGTTATCTCACCATCAATCAACCAGAAACGTGTGCCCAAGTTGATCACATACCCTGGGACTCCACTCCCTCACCTGGGCTTTGAAAATGCTTTCCAAAAAAAAGCTTTCTAGAAACCCATCAGGGAGTTCAAGTATTTTGCCCACTAGCTACCTTGGGCTCCTTACTTGGTGTCCTATACTTTTCTTTACCACAACCCAGTGTCAGTAAATTGGCTTTACTGCATGCAGGCAAGCAAACCCAAGTTTGGTTCAGTGAAAGTTCCCAATGTTTGTCACAGGGCCCGGAAGTAAGTACAGGCACATATCATGGCTTGGAGATACATAAAACATGGCCAATATTCAGTTCACAAATCACTCAGTTTATTGCAAGCAATTAGCATGAAAGACATGTTCGTCGAAGTTGGGAATATAGAAAAGAGGGTAGGAACCTCTCCAAGGAGAAGTCTGGGCAAGACACATGTCAGCAGGAGCAATGGTCTGCTGTCTGCAGTGGGTCTCCGGACAGTGTGAGTAGGAAGTGGGCCTCCACTCCCAGGGCCTCTGGCAGTGTCCCTCTGCAGCAGCTCTCAGCAGGTGGTCAGGTCCTCAGTGAACCATCTCATTTTAAGAAATAATATTTACCCCAAGGGAAGGAACCTTGACTCATCAGTTGCTTCTCCTGTTCCAGTGACTTGTGTCACCCATCTGACTTCTCTTAGTCTATCCCTCTAAGACAGCTTCAGTCCTCCAGCCAACTTTTCAAGATAAAAAATATGGACATTCACCCTGGCCACTGAGACTTACAATCTTTAACACAACTTACAGTCCTACAAGTTTCACACAAGAAGAGTAGGAATCACAAAACAAAAGAAATCACATTATAACATCATTTATAACTCATATTTGAGAACATTTATAATATTAATGGTACTTAATCTCAAAAGTTCAGTTTATATTGTTTTATACCTCAAAAAGAAACAGTTGATTAATTATGGCCAACATTATAATACCAAAAACTTATAAATGCTTAATGCTCACATGCCTGCATTCTAGTTTTTGTTGCAATGTCCCTTGGCTGTAAGAAAGAATATTTGAAAAAAAAGAAAAGAATTTTTGATACATCGGTTCCATTGATAAGAATAGCTCTTGATGCTGAGGTGGTTTCTTCTTGGTATTTCTTCTGTGATTGTATGAATGGAGCTGTGTGGTGAGGTCCTCATCATGTCAATTTAAAATAAATAAATAAAAGCACACAGCCAATTATTATAAAGAGGTAGATAGATATTGCAACTACCCGGTATTTTTGAGGCTGGTAGGTTAAGCCTATGAATTTTAGCCAGCATTCAGGAATAAAAGCCTACACAAGATACAATATGAAACTGGAAGGTTAAAAAGAGACCAGCATGTTTATGAATTGCTATTTCCAGCAACAGCCATGGTGAATTTCCTACCATTTTCTCTGTGGCTTTGCACATTCTCAGTTTTGAGTCTGTGCAAGAGCATGAGAGAGGAAAAGTTGAGGACAAGACCATAGCACCACAGCCCCTCAGCCCACACACAGTTGCTCCTGAATAAAAGCCTTGGTTTTTATTAAACCAAGCCTTTAAAAGCCTTGGTTTCCAGGACCTCAGCTTCCACATGATATGCCTGAAAAGATGACTGAGGTATGACCTTCCCCTATCTCTTGCTCAATCTTTCTCTTCCCTCTTTATGAAATGATCACTAGATTCACTATGGGGGCTTTCCTCCTGTTATAAAAATCTTGTTGAGACTGCCTGCTTCTCAGTAGGAATTCCTAACATGCCCAGCTTAGAGGCTTCCATAAGAAATATTGAAAGAAGAGGTACTTCATCTTATCTAGGCAACAAGCGTCTCCATCCCATCCGTCCATTCACTCGTCCATTCATCCATCTATCTACTCATCCATCTATCCACACATCCACTTATACATACATCCCTTCATGTATCCACTCATCCTTCCCTCTTTCCCTCCATCTCTATCTCTATTGGACTAAGAATCAGAAGTAAGATACATATCCTCAAGATGTACATCAACACCCTTATTTGAACTAAAATGTGGAGTCTAAGTTTCCTGATAGAAAGTATGATTTGTCTGGGATTTCCTTAGTGGTCCAGTGGTTGGGAGTGTGCCTGCCAGTTCAGGGCACATGGGTTCGATCCCTGGTCTGGGAGGATACCACAGCATGTGGGGTAATTAACCCTGTGAGCTGCAACTACTGAACCTGAAGCTCTAGAGCCCATGAGCCAAGCTACTGCAACCACACTGCCGCAACAACTGAAGCCTGTGGATCTAGAGCCTGGGCTCCACAAGAGAAGCCACTGCAATGTGAAGCCCGTGCAGAGAAGATAAAGTCTGCAAGTAGCAATGAAGGCTCAGTGAAGCCAAAATAAATAATTAATTTTTTTTTAAATTAAGAAAATAGAAAGTATGATTTGTCGGATGGGATTGGCATTGCCAATTTGGTTATAAGAATATTATAAGAATACTTTCCATAATCCAGATTAACTAAACCCGTTTTTGACAAAAACACACTTAAGGTATGTTCAGAACATTAAAAAAAAAAAAAACACTAGAAAAAATGTATCCTTTGAAACTATTTAAACTTATGATTCAAAAGTTTTAGATGTGAACGTAAAAACATGTTTTGTGAGGAATACGAGCAAAAGGTATTTGAAAACTACTGCCCCTTAGGTCCCTACTTGGTTCAGAATGATCCTAGGGAAATCACTGTGGAAACAGTAGATGAGCTAACCAGGGGGGTGTGAGCAAGCAGGCTGAGCCTTGCACTGGACTTCTTGCCTGGCGCCAGTTCATCTTTGAGTCTTACCAGCTCTTCAGCCTTGTCTGGACTGTCAGCATAGAAGATTTTGCCTGTTTCCAGCTTGATTATCAAGTTGGCACCTCTGGCACCTGCCAGGATACCCTAGGCCCCAAAGGGAGAGTCATTCCTGGACTTGCAGCACCAGAATATTGAAATGAAGTCCAGGTTGGATTTGGAGCTAAGACTTATTCTGCTTGAGATGCCCTTCCTCACCCTAATTCTACCTACTTTGCTAGGTTAATCAACTTATTTGTCAAATAGTGAGTGTGTACATACTATGAGCAAGCACTGTTCTTTGATGACCATCTGTTCCTCTAAGAGGAAGCCTTGTTTGACCCTTTAGCCTGAATTAGGAATCCTTTTGAGTCCCAGCACCCTGGGACTTCTGCTATTAAGGCACTTATCCATCCAGATTTAGGCTGTTGAGTTGAAACCCCCACTTTACCAGCTATGTGACCTAAAGTAGTTAGCAGGCCTCTCTGTGCTTCCATTTCTAAAATCTATGAAGGCAAAATAGTACCTACCTCATCATATTGGGAGAATTTGAGATAATTCAGGTAAAATGTCTTTCACAATGCTTAAAATTCAGCAATACATGCTCATTGCAACAAGTTTGTTAAATACCTGAAAGTATAAAGAACCAAAGGTAACTTCAACACTGGATGAACATTCTTTAGGATTTTTTCAAGAACTTAAGCACTTACATAAAATATGAACCTTTTACAACAGTGAACCTTCCTTGTTCAGGGATTTTCATGAGCTTTGAGTTAAATATTTTAAAACCAACTGGGGAAGATATATAAATATATACATTTCCAGCAATGAAAATAAAATCTCATATGGCAAGTTACTTTTTATACCTTCGTTTCCTGTAAAATGAGAAGTACTGTGGTACCAGTCTCATGGATTGTTGATTAACTGAAGCAAAATATGCAAAAATGTTTAGAATGGTGCTATGGTAAATCATTTGGCTCAGTGGGTAAAGAATTAGCCTGCAATGTAGAAGACACAGGAGAAGCAGGTTCAATCCCTGGGTCAGGAAGATCTCCTGGAGAAGCGAATGGCAACCCACTCCAGTATTCTTGCCTAAAAAATCTAATGGACACAGGAGCTTGGTGGGCTACAGTTCAAAGGGTCACAAAGAGTCAGACACAACTGAGTGACTAAGCAAGAAGAAGGTGGTAAACCATTTACTATTAATATTGCGATTATAATTTGTTTAAAATTTTGGCATCCCTTTTTCTCAAATAGGTCTTACACATTTTCTTTTCTTTTGGTTAATTTTATCCCTGAGTAGCAATTATATTTACTGCCATTGTGAATGATTTTCTCCCCAGTCTAAGACTGATAGGTAGGAAAGCAGTACTTAATAGCCAATGGCTGGTAGCTCATACTCTAGTATCTCCGAGAAAGACCGATCTTATACATAGATTGTTTTTAACACAACATGCTGATTGAAAAGATAAAGGCAAGCAAAAGTTCTATGAATGGTAAAAAATGCTGTCAGTCACACTTGCAGGGGAGGTCTGGGCAAGTTTTTTGGAAGGGTTTCTTGGAAGCAGCCATAGGGGCTACTTCTTCAGGGACAAGGCATTTTGCAGCTGATGTTGGTGCTGTGCTCCCATCAACTACTTAACTCCTGTTCACTGGAGGTGCCAAGATGGTGGGCTCTGCCTCAGATGCCAGGACTTAAAGTGGAGGCAAAAGAAGAGAACAGTTTAGACAGTCTGTTACATCATCTCTGCCTGCCTAGGACTAGAGATACTGTCCCTTTTTTTTCATTCCTGCTGTTCCTAAATTCCACAATGTTTTCCTAACAACTGGCCTTGACTTTGAAGCTAAGATAAAACAAGGGATTGGTTAGAGCTTTACTTTGGAGTGAGGTACAGTTCTGGGCCATATCATAACTTACTACTCTTTTTCTGTAAACTGTTTATGGACTACACTTCTAGAGAAGAGTAGTCCTATGAAAAAGGATGCCTAATCCCTTCCCATATTAAAGATTATAATTTCTCATTTCAGGATGAGGATGCTCACTTGGATTTATGTAATGAGATCAAGCAATTTATTTTGAACAAGATTTCATTCTGATGACATGGATCAGGTAAACAGAAAACCTGCTCCATCTTCTGGCCATGTGTGTGTGTAACGTAACTTTTTTAGACTATTCTTTTTCTTTTTTAAAATATTTTATTTATTTATTTTTAATTTTATTTTTACCTTATTTTACTTTATAATACTGTATTGGTTTTGCCATACATAGACTATTCTTTTAAAAAACTTTTTATATGGAAATATAGTTGATGTACAATGCTACATAAGTTACAAGTGTACAATATAGTGATTCACAATTTCTTAAGCTTGTATTCCATTTATAGTTTTTTAATATCAAGTGCAGGTTTTTCTCTTCTAGTTGCTAAATCTGAAGCTTTGTAAACTTTAACATGTGTTCAGTGAAGACTCACCTGTGTAATTATATGAAAAGGCAGATTTTTATTCCTGAGTGTGAACCTGCCTACACCAGAATACTGATGTAAGCTGTTTATGGACTACGCTGTTGAGAAACAGTAAAAATAATGTGATGAATGCCAAATTATAAAATGAATAATGTGTTTAAAATCATTTCATGGTTGAAAAAGAGACAAACTTTTGGAAATCCCCTGGTGGTCCAGTGGCTAGGACTCAGCACGTTCCCTGCTGAGTGGCCAGGGTTTGAACCCTGGTTGGGGAACTAAGATCCCACAAGCCACATGGCATCACAAAGTAATAACAGAAGCGCTTTTTCATAAAACATAAAAGTTTAGAAAGTGCAAATATATTAGAGCTGAAACTATGGAACTTAAAATCACATATAATCCCAAATAAAAACCACTTTATAATCTTATTTTGGTGCCTTTTAATTTTGTGTACCCAGTACAAAAATTTCTTTGAAAATATGCTTTGAACTAGCTGCAACATTTTCCACTGGGTTACTCTGTGCCATGTCATGTTTAATTGTCCCCACTTGGGTTATGGAAGATCTTTAGGCTTTTTGTGTGTGTGTGTGTATCATAGTGTGGTATTTGTATGACCATCCATTTACATTCATCTTTGTGTACAACTTTGATTATTCCTTTAGGGTACACTAGAAAAGATTATGATTCGGATTGATTGGTGATAATATTACTGGCTCACTGTTGCCTGATTTAATACATTTTAGGCAGAATGTCCAAAAACATGGAATTGCATAGATGAAAGGAGTCAGTTTCTCTACAAACATGATAATCTCTAATTAGAATCATAAAATCTGTCCTTCTAAATGTTTAATAAAATTTTGCAACCCAAGAGTTCTTTCCTCTCCCTGTATACTTTTTTACTTGTGTTCTTTGTTTTCCTTTTTTCTTCCTTGCACATTAAAACAAAAATTATCTTAAATTTTGATGATTTATTATTCATTATTAGTCTAATTTTAATGAAGAGTTTCAACAATAGGAGAGTTATAACTGAATGGGATGTAATATGCCTTGTTAAGTTTATATTTATTGAATGCCGACTTGATCAGGCACTGTTTGAGACTTCATGAGTAGGAAGTAAGCAACAATCTAATTCATGACCTAGACAATGATATAGGTTTGAAAATAATGGCAAAATGAAGTGATGTTTGCATTATAAAGCAATGCACAAAGTACAGATATAGTAATAATAGTTCATTTTTACTATGGGCCAAGCACTGGTGCTTGAACACCTGTGTCAGTTCATGTAATCACCCTGTGTTAGGCTCTTCTATAAGGTAGGTATTAGTCCATGGAGACACTAAAGCAGTGTAACTTTGCCCAGGGTTCTAAGAGCCAGGATTTGAATCTAGGTGTTCCTGCTCCAGAGTTCATGCACATAACCGCTAAACATTAATGTCTGTCTATAATATCAATGAGGGAAGAATTATAACTTTGGAGAATCAAGAAGGATTTAAATAATTGTGTGCTCTGTCACTTCAGCTTGTCCAACTCTTTGCGACCCCATGGATGGTAGCCCACCAGGCTCCTCTGTCCATGGGGTTCTCCAGGCAAGAATACTGGAGTGAGTTGTCATTTCCTTCTCCAGGGGATCTTCCTGATCCAGAGGTCAAACCTGGGTGTCCTGCATGGCCGACAGATTCTTTTCCATCTGAGCCNCTTTGCGACCCCATGGATGGTAGCCCACCAGGCTCCTCTGTCCATGGGGTTCTCCAGGCAAGAATACTGGAGTGAGTTGTCATTTCCTTCTCCAGGGGATCTTCCTGATCCAGAGGTCAAACCTGGGTGTCCTGCATGGCCGACAGATTCTTTTCCATCTGAGCCACCAGGGAAGCATACTTTCAACTAATATTAATTGAGCAACTACTGCATGGCAGGCAATGTGCAAAGAGCTGGATGGATATACAATAGTCAGAAAGATAGTCATGGACCCTGTCTTCACAAAGCTTGGGTCAACTTAAAGAAAGACACACAGCACAAGAGTTGCAAGTTTCCGTTTTATTCTGGGACTTTGCTGAGGAATATAGTCTGTGAAGAGTTGTTCCTCAAATAGTTCTGAGGCACTGCTCCAAAGAGGAAGGGGAAGAGGCCAGGATAAATACAATCTTGGCTAGGGAACATGTGCAGTCAAGCATACCTCTCAGCAAAAGGTTACTGCCAGTCATGAGGGACAGATATCTCAGTCAATGATTTTAGAGCTTTTGTATGTTTGTGAAGATAGAAGAGTTTGTTAATATTGCATAATTTTTCCCTAAAATGTATCTAACTTTCTAAGGGGCTTGTTTCCAAAGCTCAGGGTGACCCATCCTGTTCTTCATCCTTAATTCCTCCCAGGGTGCACTGTTGGTCAGTGACTGCAATGGCTAATGACATCCTTGTAGAACTGGAGAGTGGGAAACATTCTTTGTTTTTCTACTTGCAATCTAGTGGGGGAGCCATACAGTAAACAAACAAAAACACAAATGAATACACAATCGCCTACGTGTAATGAAGGTAAAGAACCAAGTACTAATACGAAAACAACAATACCAGAAGGACAAGCAGTTTTAAGTTACTGTGGTGTTTTGAATGACCCTTCTGAGGAGTCACCACATCTGGAGCTGAAGGAAGAGGAGGAGTTAGGCACAAAAGTGGAAAGAAGAACTTGAATGCAGGTCCTGGGTCAGGAACTTGGGTCAAGAGGAACTGAAAGAGCAGTTGCAACAGCAAGGGAAATGCTGATGAGAACAGATCATCCTAGGACATGTTAAAAGAAGCTGAATTTATCCTGAGGTCAATGAAGAGTTTGAAGCGGGGTGGGGAAGTAGTTACAAGGACCTATGAACATTTCAAGAAGGTTATTGGATTCTACAGAGTAGGAATTGAACATTGAGAGACTGAAAAACTGGAAGAGCAGTTAGAAGTATCTCCAGGCAAAAAAGATGATGGCCAGGAACAGGCTGATGGCTTTGGAGACAGAACAAAGTGAGCATCCTACAGACATGCATTAGGAGCAGAGTCAACAGTTCTGGTGGGTGGCTTAGATTTTAGGGTGACTTCTAAGGTCTTTATTTTGCCCGCCAGATGGATGTGTGCTAAGTCACTTCAGTAGTGTCCAACTCTGTGCAACTCTCTGGAGTGTGGCCCACCACCAGGCTCCTCTGTCCATGGGATTCTCCCAGCAAGAATACTGCGCTGGGTTGCTATGCCCTTCTCCAGGGGATCTTTCTGACCCAGAGATTGTACCTTAATCTCTTAAGTCTCCTGCATTGGCAGGCAGGTTCTTTACCACTACACCACCTGGGAAGTCTACTAGATGGATGTGGAGGTTTTTACTGAGATGAAGAATCCTGAGGGTGAACAGATTTTGGAGGGTTTACAGAAGTTCTCTTAATCCAGCTTCCAGAAGTGAACCAGAGAATAGAAAAATACTTGTTTTTTCAGCACAACTCATAACTGACTCCCTCTTCCATCTCTAAGAAAAAACATAATACCTACGACAACAAGCAATGTGACCTGGAATCTTAAGATGTCAGAGGGGTGAGCGATAGTTCCAGGCTCCTTGGACCTCACTCATCCACCTTTCCTTCCTCCTGGAGGCTCTCATGCTGACTCCAGACTGTACAATCTGAGAGGTCAGGAATCTTATCTGGATGGTTCACCCACATGTCCCTCTTCTGAGGGAGCTATTGTGTTTTCAATCTTACTCTAGCCCTCCTTACTCACAATTAGTAGGTTTATTACCCTTCTCTATCCCCATTTTACTTGCAAACTGATTCCAAAGGGGAATGTCAGCATATTTTGGACATTAGGGCAGACAGAAATTTTGTTCTTACTCTACTGTTATAGGGACTTCTTTAAAGGACAAATACAATCACAAAACNTGTATACTATCATGTAAGAAATGAATTGCCAGTCTATGTTCAATGCAGGATGCAGGATGCTTGGGGCTGGTGTATGGGGATGATCTGGAGGGAAGATGTGGGGTGGGAGGTGGGAGGGGGGTTCATGTTTGGGAGTTCGTGTAAAACAATTAATAAATACAAAAAAAATACAAAAAAAAAAAGAATAGCCCTTGAAAGCAAAGTTCCTTTTCCTTGTGACTATCCATCTTCCAAAAATGTGGCTCAATTTTTCAAATCAATAATATTAATGTTGTTGTTCAGTTGCTAAGTCATGTCTGACTCTTTTGTGACCCCATGGACTGCAGCCCTGCCAGGCTCCTGTGTCCATGGGATTTCCCAGACAAAAATACCAGAGTGGGTTGCCGCTTTCTTCCCCAGGGGACCTTCTCAACCCAGGGATCGAACCCATGTCTTCTGCACTGGCAGGTGGACACTACCACTGAGCCACCAGGGAAGCCCAATAATATTAATACTTCCTACCTATTCCTATGCTATATTACGAAGATTCAACTTCATGAGAAAATGATGAATGTTCATCTTTTTGTTAAACTAGAAAATCATATAAGACAAGGAGTTATGTGTCTAATCTGTATTGTAGTGCAGGATACAAAATTCAAAAGATATAAGTTTTTGTTTGAATCGAGGAGCACATGGTCTAGTAAAGACAACAGATATGGCAACATTCAAAATATAAACATGTGGAATAACAGAAGTTTATATTAATACAAGGTATAGAGTAGGGCTGGAGAAGGAAATGGCAACCCACTGCAGTATTCTTGCCTGGAAAATCTCATGGACAAAGAGTCAAGGCCACAGTCCATGGGGTTGCAAGAGTTGGACGTGACTTAACGACTACCACTACCATAGAGGAAGGCAGTGAAGAAATTGATATTTTTTGGACAATGACATTAGAGAAGGTTTCTTAAGAGATGCACGAGTCAGTCTTATTTAAGAATAAGTAAGTTTGAGATTTAAAGTGGCTTAACCTACACCAAATGGCTAGTTTATGGAATATTCAAAAATAAAACTTAAGTCCCCAAACTGTCCCTTGGATAAAATACTATCAATTACCAAAATTATGTGGTATCCTATCACTATGCTCAAATTGTTGAAGTTATCTCTTCTAAATGACGACAGGTAATGGTGTTCCTCAGGTTGTTAATGGCAGCTCCAGTCGTCTAGGTGTTTAAGTCAAAAACTTTGATATCATCCTGATCTTTTTTCTCTTACATTCCATAATTGGTCCATCAGCAAGTCACGTAGGGTGCACTTTCAAAATACACCCATCATCTGACCACTTCTCATCCTCCCATCACCACTACTCTGGCCCAAGCCAAGATTCTCTCACCTATAATGCAGGTCTCTCCGCTATAATGCAGTCTTTCCTTAACACAACAGCCTCAGTGATTCTGTTAAAATGTCAATTAGATCATGTCACTCATGTGCTCTGGACCCTCCAGCGGCCTCCCACCTGACTCAGAGTTCAAGTCGAAGCCCTCACAATGACCTACAAGGTCCTACACGGTTTGGCATCCTGCTGTCTTTCTGGCCTCATGTCCCACCACTCTCTCTTGATGACTTATTTCAACCACACTTTCCTCTTCAGTGTTCTTCAAAAATATCAGCCNGGCCTCCCACCTGACTCAGAGTTCAAGTCGAAGCCCTCACAATGACCTACAAGGTCCTACACGGTTTGGCATCCTGCTGTCTTTCTGGCCTCATGTCCCACCACTCTCTCTTGATGACTTATTTCAACCACACTTTCCTCTTCAGTGTTCTTCAAAAATATCAGCCATCTTCCCACCTTAGGCCTTATACTTATTTTTCCTTCCATTGACATCCACAGTTGGCTCCCTCGCTTCTTTCTAGTAATGATCCAATAATCAACCTCACAGTGAGGCTTTTCATGGTCAAATTATCCAAAATTTCCCAACATTTCCCATCTCCCCTTTCATATTAACACTGAAAAAAATCTAGCATTATATATATTTCACTCAACTATCTTGCTTTTCTGTCTGCTTCCTCCTCTCAAGTGGTTCTCACGACAGCAATGACTTTTTATCCTTTTTCTCTGCTATCTTATCCCTAGTGACTCATAGTAGATACTCAATAAATACTGAATGTATAAGTGTGTGTAGATGTCACGACAACAAAGAACAAGTCTGTGTTCAGTGATGCAGAACAGAGAGCCAGACAAGAGCTGGCAATCCATGGTTACTGAATAAAGAGGTATCTCCCTACCTGACATATCCTAGGTGCCCGATAAATAATTGCTGAATAAATAAGGCAATAAAAAATACCATGAGATTTCTTCTACTCTCAGGATAAATAAGATCTGCTATTTAACAACTATGAAACTAACAACAAATAGACACACTGCCAAGAGTCTCTCTCATTGACACACTGTGCTAATTCAAGGAACCCAAGGACATCTAAGGCAGGCTGACATTTGTCATATTGAAATGTCCTCCATTCTAGAATTCTCTGGCAGTGCAGTGGTTAGGACTCCATGCTCTCACTGGCAAGGTCCCTGGTTTGGGAACCAAGATCCCACAAGCTGCACAGTATGGCAAAAAAAGAGAAAAGTCCCTCCACTCTATGAAGAAGAGAAAAAAGGCATAAAAGAGGTCAAGTAATGTATGGTTCCTCCTTTATTTATTTATTTTTTTCAAAATTTCAAAAAGTTCTGCATTGTTTTGTACAAAACACTGCAAAAGGGAAAAACCTCCTCTCTTCTCACAAATGCACACATATAATTCATTAATTTGCATGGTCTAGAAATAAACACCCCAGTATACTTGCCTAGAGAATCCTGTGGGCAGAGGAGCCTGGTGGCCAGCTGTCCATGGGGTCACACAGAGTCGGACATGACTGAAGTGACTTAGCAGCAGCAGCAGCAGCAGAAATAAACAACTTGAATAAACAACCTAGCTTAATTTTACTCCATTAACTACATTATCAGTTTTCTCATCACAAAATAAGAGTAAAAATTCCTATATCACAAGATGTTTTGAGGATTAGTGCAACACTGGGCTTGAAAATGTTTTATAAAGTATCAAGTGCAATTATAATTCCAGAGGACATATTTGTGGAAGACAGCACTTTTCCATGAAGAGTCTAAGTTCAACTCAAAAGGCTACAATCAAACAAATAATGAGAGTATAGTCAGAGCTTTAGAAATTGTTATGTTAAAATGAAATAAATAGAAAAATAACAGAAAAAGAGAGAAATTCACTTAAGTGTGAAGATAAATAGATGAGGCCCTGAAATTACATTCTGCAATACAGAAGCACCTGTGGTTTTGAATAATGATGTACTGATGAAGAAAATGCTATTTCTGTGAGCAATAACTGACTACGTGCGACTCAAACAAGTCAGGCTTAGAGCTCAGGTTTTCCTCATCTAATCTAGGACTCTAAAATAGAGCTAGCTATAAGCATTTATTGAGTTCTTATTATATGCTAGTATTGCCTTAAGTATTTTACATGAATAATACAGTGATGCTGGTGCTCCCATAATCTTGATTCCCTGATAGACTGGTTGAGACCAACATAAACTAAGTAATTTAGCAAGGTCACACAGGTCACAGAGGCGGAACTGGGATTTGAACCAAAGCAGGCTGATAGCCCTGTTATGTTCTCAGCCTCTATGCCACTTCTCTAAGCACAGCGAGACTGCCTTGCCTTCCGTTATGCATTTCTCAGTCTTCATGAAACACTAGTTCACACGCTCTCATTATACCGTCAAATAGTTTATCTAAGCTATCGGATTACATTTGCTATCCACTCAGAGAAACAATGTGTTCTCCCAAAGTTCCCCACAGGAGCTGAGAAGTCTGCGAATGGATAATGACTGAAACAGAGGTGGAAAAATAACACATTCAATGCAGAAATAGCAATTAAGAAGTTCAACACAGTATCCTGCTTACACCTTTACATGTTGCCTAAAGCATAACAATCAGAAAACCCTTGTGTCCTTTAAAGGTTAATAAAGACTATTGTAGGAATGTGAACATATAAAGCTAAGAAATCTAAATTCATTTCTATGAAATGATTTTAATTCTAAATTATTTGAAGAGGCATACTTTTGTGGAACAGATTATTATCTTTTTACAAGATTCCTTTGAGACATACAAAATAGCCCATCAGAGTAAAAAAAAAAAAAAAAAAACAAAAAACCTGTAATATCACCCAAGATCTTCCATGTGAGAGAAAAATAATACATAAATATAACTAAAAATAAATATGTCAGGGAAATAAATTCACCTTACCCAAATCCCTTTAAAGTGAGTCAGTACTCTTTTCTGTAAATTTAAAACTTGTAAAAAATACAAGTTCATACATTATCTTTAGGTGTTTTAATTTGGATGTTTCTTACAAATGCTAATGAATAATGGTGGTATTAGTCAGACCTGATTAATCAATGAGTGACTTCCTTTGGCTCCATAGAATTAATCATATTACTTATTCTTTATATTTTACTTTTGAACTGTAGCATTGGAGAAGAATCTTGAGAGTCCCTTGGACTGCAAGGAGATCCAACCAGTTCATCCTAAAGGAAATCAGTCCTGGGTATTGACTGGAAGGACTGATGTTGAAGCTGAAGCTCCAATATTTGATGCAAAGAGCTGACTCATTTGAAAAGACCCCGATGTTGGGAAAGACTGAAGGCAGGAGGAGAAGGGGACGACAGAGGATGAGATGGCTGGATGGCATCACTGACTCAATGGACGTGAGTCTGGGTAAACTCCGGGAATTGGTGATGGACAGGGAGGCCTGGCGTGCTGCGGTTCATGGGGTCACAAAGAGTCGGACACGACTGACTGACTGAACTGACTGACTGAACTGACTTTATATTTTTACAACACTTTGCATATACAGCTGAGCCTTGAACAAGGTGAGGGTTTGAGGGGTTCAGAGTGCCGCTGTTCCCCTCCACCACCTCCCACAGTTGAAAATCTGTGTTGTGCTACCTCTGCCTCAAAAACAAAGAAATTGATAAATGATTCACTCAAGGGAGGGAAGCTGAGACAGTCTGGATAGAATCAAGTCTCAAAACCCTAGTTTTGATTCCATGTATTGTGATCTCTAATCAATCACAAACTTTTTCCCGCATGCTTAGAGATCTGTAAAATGAAAATACAGGTGCTATATACATTGAAAAAATTCACACACAAGTGGACCCATGGAGTTCAAAACCATGTTATTCAAGGGCCAGCTGTATCATCTACTCTTACTTGCACAATAACCTGTGAGGGGAAAGGCAGGTATTATTATTTATAAATAAAGAAACTTAGAATCGGTAAGAAGTCTACATTTTAATGTTTAAGATGACTAGAAAAGCCATATTTAAACTGTACATCAATGCTTGACCCCCTAAAATCCCTATTACATATGTAAAAACATCTAATGAAGGGAACTCATCATTTCCCACAGGGAATTCCTCCTACCCTGGCCAGATCTGAATTTGTGAAAAGTTTTCCTTACCAAAGTTTGTTCACATAATCTCAAATTACTGGCCTGAGTTTACCTTTAAGGTCACTTAGGACAAATATATTTTGGATAAATAAA
>SJYX01011285.1:32999-141248 GCA_006410675.1 Oreotragus oreotragus | reverse complement strand
AATTCTGAATCTTGGGCAACTGTTCCCTTGTAACTACTTTACAGTTTCTAAAAGCAGTTATTGTCCAAAGCTGGAAGAACTTAAGTCTTCTCAGATGAGCATGTGAATGAATGGAGGGAGGTAAACAAAAAATAAAATTAAAAAAGATGAGGTCTGATAGGGGAGCAGCCGGATAAGAAAATCAAAAAAGGAACAGTAATTTAAAGTTTATTCCAGCTATAATGCAGGTTATTCTGACTTTAAGGTAGCATCACATGGCATACTTCTGAGTCCATTCCCGAGATATTCTGTTGTACTTATCTCTGTCTGTTTTATAGATCCGTGCAATCTCTGGCACTAGGAGGTCATCTGGGTTTGGATCACATAGCAGTGAACAAATGGATAAAAGAACTTTAGAAATAGTTAAAGCAGGAGACCACTGTGATCTTAGAATATCGAGACAAATGCTGCCATTACTGTTAATATTTGGATGATAAATTCTTGTTGTAAATGCAACCTTAGGTGATTTGAAGGGGTAGTCTGTAGGAAAATGAATTGTCAAAAAGAATACACCGCCTTGATATGGGCTGTCATTAGGTCCCATAATTGTGGCTTGCCAATGAAACATGTCATCCCCAACTGGACCTGCAGAACACTGTGCGGAGGGTCACGGGCCACATCACTAAGTTCCTTACTAATCCGCTTCAGCGCCCTAGTCTGCGCTTTTCGTCTGGCTCCTCACTATCTCGGTGTGTGCTCGAAGGTCCGGCCAAAACTCTGGATTATCCCGGCGGCTGGGAAGGATTGTCTCTCGTCTCACACCGGCTCTGCCAGACACAGGCGCAGAGGGGCCGGGGCCTCCCTCACGCTGCGGCCTCGGCCTCCTCCCCGCGCGGCAGCGGGTGCCTCCCCGGCCCTACGGGGCTCACGCGCACGACACAGCCACAAGATGTCCGCTCTCCTTCTAGCACTTTCTAAGTGTATCCCACAAAACAATTTTATTTAAAATACACAGTAAAATGATAAATTTCAGCAACAAGATTCTTCCAGAATGTGGGTCCTGAAAGGAAGCAGGACAGGAGGGGAGGGACGGAGAGAAAAGCGGGGGTGGAGGTGGGGTGGATCTTAAGGACTGAACTACGTGTCCCAGTGGCTGAAACCCTAACATCTCCAGCTTATTGCTCACTGTCAAGGGCCAGGCAATTTGGTTAAAGGAAAAGCGGAGCTTGCAAAGAAAGGAACAGAACTTGGTCATAAACTGAACTACCAGCAGCAATGAGGATGATATCATCCGCTACTTTTAACAGCCTGGCGGTATAGTAGCTCCAACCTTCCGAAGCTCTGCCCGCATCGGAGGTCTTGCAAGCTTTCACTCTGCCAAGACTCCCCCGCCATCCTTCACCTGTCCTAGTTACTGAAGACAGCTAAACACACTTCCCCCTCTGCTGCACCGCCGCAGACTGCAGACTCCCGAGACTCACAGCATCTCTCCTGCGCCCCCGCGCGACCGTCTCCGGTTTCGCAGGCTGCGGCTCTCGGGTGCACACGCAGCCAGAAGCGAGCAAGTTTGAGTGTTCTTGGCCCCAACCGGGATTTCATTTCCAGACTCTGTGGGTGAAAGAGAATTGTGTCCTGTCCTCACCAGCGTGCCGCGAACCAAACACCTGGCAAATCTACCTGGTTAGAATCTTCACATGTCACTAGAAAACCAGTGATCAAGGAAGGGTTGGAAAGCAGTAATTAAACTTCAGATATGCACATGCATCGCTGAGGTGGTGGGAGGCACATGCATCGCTGAGGTGGTGGGAGGCACATGCATCGCTGAGGTGGTGGGAGAGGAGACAGTGGTGGTCCAGGCGAGTCATTTACGCCCCGCTCTGATCTTTAAGCTACAGCTTTGGAACTGTGGTGCTGGAGAAGACTCTTGAAAGTTTCTTGCACTGCAAGGAGATCAAACCTGTCAATCCTAACCGAAATCTATGCTGAATATTCACTGGAAGCACTGATGCTGAAGCTGATACTTTGGCCACCTAATGTGAAGAGCCGACTCATTGGAAAAGACCCTAATGTTGGGAAAGGTTGAAGGCAGGAGAAGAAAGGGGCCACAGAGGAAGAGATGGTTGGGTAGCATCATCGACTCAGTGGACATGAGTTTGAGCAAACTCTGGGAGATGGTGGAGGACAGGGAAGCCTGGCGTGCTGCCATCCAGCGACTGGACAACAACAATTAATGCATCTTTGTCTTGCCAAGCTATCACACCTAATAACCTGGGAAGCCCTCGCTGTGGCCGCAGGGCTTTTATGTAAGGAATTGTCCAGGGAGCAGTCGGGACACTTCCGGGAAGGGAGTCTTCTAGCCCCTAAGGAAACAGGGAGCCCCACCCCCACTCTCTGCCGCTGTCCAAAACAAGCTTGTTGTGGCCTTTTGTTTAACCCGTGGGTCGGAACTGATCTACCGGCTCCTGGGGTCCACATTCTATTTGACAGCAGAATGGGAGTTTGTTCCAGAGCAGATGGGGAGGTGGTTTGGCAGAGAGACTGCGAGTCCTACTCATACCCCAAGCCCATTGTTATTTGGTTAGTTCTCACGTTCTCTAAACAGTGGAGGCAATAATGCCTATTCTGAAGGACTGTGAAGATTCATTGGGTTCCCCTAACCCCAATATTTTATTATAGAAAATTTCAAACATACAGCTCAGTTGAAAGATTTCACAGAGAATATCCACTAGATTTGTTTTACCATACAGCTCTCTATGTATCATCCACTCAGCCATGAATCCATCTTTTTAAAAAATTCTTTTCAAAGAAAATTGCAGATTTTTAAAATTGATCAGTCTGTATTTGGCACAGTGCCTTGACAGATATTTCCATTCAACAAGTATCTGAACATTTGTGTTGTGCCAGCACTATGGGCTTCCCAGGTGGCACTAGCGGTAAAGAACCCACCTGCCAGTGCAGGAGACGTAAGAGATGTGGGTTGGATCTGTGCTAGGTGCTGTGGATACAAGTCAGAAAGACACTGTTTATGTCCTCAAAGTGTTCAGAATTTGGCATGAACAAGAGACAAATTAACAGATACCAGCTCTCCCACTGTTGACATGATAGAGGAAGCTCAGGGTGAACCCCAGGCAGAAGAGAGAGACTTATCCAGGTCTGTGAGGTCAGGGATGTCTTCTTGGAGGAAGCAGCATTTCAAAGGAGATTTTATAATAGCTTCTATAACTACTGTAATACAGTGTGATAAACAAGCTTTAGTCTACACCCCAAAGTGGTGAGTTAACCTTGAAGCTATACCCATAGCAGGAATCTTAGGTCCACAGACGGATAATTAGCATTTGAAACACCATATACTTTTGGAATGGCTTCAATAGCAAGGGAAAGATGATATACTCCTGGGATGGCTTCAAGCATCATCATCTAAAAGTACACTGAAAAAAATGAAATAAAGTTTAAAAAGTAGAGGGAAAAAAAGTAAAACTATGCTAAAGGGTGCATTAATTACCTAGAGTTAACTTTTAAGTTAGTGAAATGAATGTGCACAAGAGCTGTGGTTGGTAGGACGATGGAAGAGGCAGCCCTCCCTGCTTGCTTAAACAGGCCCTAGGGACCTAAAACCTGACGCCTTCTAGGTCGGAGCCCGGAACCCTACATGTTTCCTCTCACCTCCACCCCCTCCTTAGGAAGGGTTTATCTGTGGGACAGAAAGTCTCAATGCTGTTGCAGCTGGCTGGGACTGAAACTTTTCAAACCAGGTGTTTGTGGGAAAATCGAAAACATTCATTCTTAACCCTGTCTGTGGGGTTATGAGAATTCCTGCCTGGAGCTTTTAAAAAAAATTCTTGGATCTCACCCTTTCTCCCCTCTGTCCCCATGCCCCGTGTTGTATGCACGCTCGATCAGTCGTGTCCAACTCTTTGCAACCCCATGGACTGCAGCTCACCAGGCTCCTCTGTTCATGGGATTTCCCAGGAAAGAATACTGGAAACAACAGGGGATCTTCCTGACCCAGGGATTGAACCAGCATCTCCTGTATCTACTGCGTTGGCTGATGAACTCTACCGCTGAGTCACCGGGAAGCTGTAGCCCAAGCACTGAGTATTTAAAATATCCCCAGGTGATTTTTTCCCCCAAGTGATTTTAATGTACAGCCAAAGTTAGGAACCAGTGGCCTAAAAAGAGAGAGGGTAGCTCACCAAACTTTCCAAACAGGTAAGGCTTGTGTGTTGTGGGTCCGCTGAAGAATGTTTATGCAGGTGGCTGACTCAGGCCAATTTGCTGTCAGTGTAGCATGCCTCAGATAGCAAGGTGGTGAGGGAGGATGCCTGCTTTCCTGTCTGCCTCTAACAGTTGGAGGCCACTTATATATACCAAAAACAATTCGGCAATTGTAACTGACCACAGACTGGAAGGGAAAGGGAGGAGAGAGCTCCGACCTAGTGTTTCTCTAACTTTTGTGTGTATGAATCCAGTGAAGAGTCTGCTAAAACACAGCATGCTGGGCCCCACCCCAGAGATTCTAATTCAGTTGGTCCAGGGCAGGGTGCACTTCAGAATTCTCTCCCAGGTGATGCAGCTGATGCCTGTCTGTGGTTAAACCTTGAGCAGCATTGCAGGAGAGCCTGGGCTTGGCATTCCTCTCCTGGGAGAGCAGAAGAGATGGTGATGGAATGAGGGGTACCCAACACTCAACTCCAGAAACTTGTTTTATTTTTCTAAGAACTTTAGGATAACTGTGTGAATATGGGTTCCCACAGGCCTCAAACCCTGAAGGATGGGATTCATCTGTTTTTAAAGGTTGAAAATAGAAATTTCCTGTCTGACATCATATTGGTCAGGGTTTTCCAGAGAAATAGAACCAATAGGCTGTGTGTGTGTGTGTGTGTGTGTGTGTGTGTGCATTAAAGATTTATTATAAGGAACTGGCTCATGCAATTATGGATATCAGGCTCACAACCCAGGAGAGTCAGTGGTGCAGATGGACTCTGAAGGCTGCAGGAGAATTTCCTGCTCAGAGAGGCCAGACTTTTTATTCTATTCAGGCCTTCAACTGATTGAATGAGGCCCACCCATGTTACAGAAGGCAATGTGCTAACTCAGAGTCTACTGATTTAAATGTTCCCTGGTGGCTCAGCAGCAAAGAATCTACCTGTATTGCAGGAGACATGGGTTCAACCCCTGGGTTGAGAAGATCCCCTGGAAAAGGAAATGGCAACTCACTGAAGTATTCTGGCCTGGGAACCAATTTTGAGGTGGCCACAATTTCTAAAATCTGATTCTAGAAGGAGGATCAGAAAAACATATTTCCTCCTATATTAACTTTGCCAGCACAGGCCTTGAAACTTGACAGCAGCCTCTCAGGGACCCAAGATCAAAACAGCTTCTTCCTCCTTAAAGTGACTGGAAATGGAAGCGCTGCTCACAATGGGTGGAGGTTAGGGACTCTCTCTCTCTCTCTCTCTCTCTCTCTCTCACACACACACACACACACACACACACGTCTTCCAAATTTCAGTTTATCCTGGTGTTATGCAGACAGTGAAATGTTTCTTTTTTTCATCTTAAATATAGAGAATCTGAAGTTTGAGAGTCAAGCTGTCAAAAATTTAACATTTGCACGAGGCTGACATAAAACTGGAACTATTACCTACATTTAAAATTGTGTGTTCAAAAAAGTCTCACTATTCTGGTTGACTTTAATAGGAAAATAGGAGTATAAATAAAGTATAAAATTGGGGAGGGGAATTGGGGACAGAAAGTTTCCACTTCTTATAAAGTTTGAAATCCAGCACTGTAAGGAAAGGTGATGTGGCTCCATCTCCTAAGAAAAGATGGTGGGAATCCCGATCCTTATCAAATGTGCTTCTGAAGAGAGATCTACCTAGCTCATCTGGACATGGGTGGGAGAAGCAACCCAAGGACTGAGTCAAATGGGCTGTTGATTCTAGAAACTGGGAGAAACCAGGAGGGCCTACAGGGAGAGTACTTCTTTAAGTGCAAAAGATTATAGAAGAGTGATTCATATGCTGTGAGAAATCGATTCTTATTAACATCTCAAATCCTTTTGACTAGGTCAAGGATACAGGGCTTTTGCCATGAATTAAATCCTATGGGAATTGCCCACCTGCTGTAGTAGACAACTAGAAGGGTGGACATTAACACATGGAACAACAGTTTTCAGACCCTGGACAACAGGCTGCACTGGATTTTAATGCCCAATAGAAGGGAAACAAGGGAAGGGCTACAAGAGCCCCAGCTGATTTCCTGGAGGCAGTACCCAGGCTACAACCCAGGAAAGGGGAACCAAAGAGACTCCATGAGTAGCAGAGAGAAATCAAAGCTCAGGGAGGCCAGAGTGGGTGAGCTGTAAGGCAGAGAGCTGTTAGGAGGGAGCTGTGTGGAGGGCTACAGAGCCCTGTAGAGGGGCCCCTAAAGTCATGGTTGGAATACGAATCTGCACATGCATGAGAAGGAACACCTCAAGGCCAGGAAAGAACCACGTGGAGTTCAGACAGGGCTCTGGATAGTTTCAATCTGTCACAGTGGAAAGAACTCATAGTGTACAGGCATTGAGTAGAAATTTTAGAATAATGCCTTACTAGTGGGACAAAATGAGCCCTAAGAGTTGCATTAGACCTCCCTAAGAAAGCCTAAAAACAAGACTTAATTGCACAGCCGCACAGTCCACTGCTGTTTCAAGGAATGCAATGGAAGCCATCTACAGCAACGCAGATTTTACAATACTTGGCATCCAGTAAAAAATTACCAGGCAGGCAAAGAAGCCGAAAGAGAAGACCCTTTCATAATCAGAAAAGCGATTCAATCAATAGAAAGAGCTCCAGGTATAGCAAAGATGGAATACTATAGTAGATAAGGCTCTTAATTACTATAGTCTTAAAGTATATTCACATATATAAAGCAGGGGCAAAGTACAGCCTACGGGCCAAATTTGGCTTATTTCCCATGTGTGTAAATAAAGCTTTATCAGAACACTGCCAACTTGTTCATTTATGGATTGTCCATTGCTGCTTCCATGCTGTAATGGCAAAGTTGAGTAGTTGTATATTCATTATTTTTGGCTGTGCTGGGTCTTCACTGCTGCACAAGGGCCTTCTCCAGCTGCAGAGAGTGGGTGCTACTCTTCGTTGGGGTGCCCAGTTTTTTATCATGGGAGCTTCGCTTGTTGCCGAGCACACGGAGTGAAGCCCATGTCCCCGGCATGTGGGATCTTCCCAGATCACGGAGTGAAGCCCATGTCCCCTGCACTGGCAGGCAGATTCTCAACCACTGGACCACGAGGGAAGTACTCAAAGTTGAGTAGTCATGACAAAAACTGCAGAGGCCTGAAAAACCTAAAATATCAGTATCACCTGGTTCTTCACATCAAGTTTGCTGACTTCTGATGTAGAGGAAAACATGAACATAAAGAGGGAAATGGAAGACGTTTTAAAAGACCCAAATAAAACACCTTAAGGTGGGACATACAAAATTTGAAAAGTACACCAGATGAAATTAACATGAAGGTGAATGGGACTTAGTCCCTGTTTTCAAAGAAGTTTGTCATCTGATCGGGAAGACTGACTTATTTGACAACGGATGGGTATGAAGCAAGGGAAGAAAGGGAATGTGGCTAGGTTAGTAAAACAATAGTTTACAACTCCAAATTCTTGGAATGAAGGTATATACCAGGGTAAAATTCCTTGCGGAGGGCTGATGGTAATTGAAGTGCCTTGCCTGGTTCTGGAGGTGGGCGACAGGTGTATGGAGTTGGTATTACTCTCCATCCCAGGTATATTCCAGTGGTATGGTTGATGCTAGAAGCTTTGGTTTCAGCATTTTGATAACACAAGTTCTAGTTACTTAAGGTGACACCATTATAATCAGTTAAACACTCTGTTATCTGATTTGGGGCAACAATTCAGAGCTAAGCCACCTTCAGGAAAAAAAAAATTTTTTTTTCAATCATCATTAATGATAGAAACCACTAATTTCCAGTATATGTCAAATTTCAGACCTCCTCCATAAATGGTATTGAAGGTTTATTGTTAATATTTATGTAGTACTTACTATGGGCTTCCCTGGTGACTCAGACAGTAAAGAATCTGCAGGAGAACTGGGTTCATCCCCTGGGTTGGAAGATCCCCTAGAGAAGGGAAGGAATACCCACTTCAGGCACTAGATTTAAGAATTCTACTTGAATTTGGTTCATTATTGTGCTAAGAATCCCCTCTGCTCTCCCTTTCTTTTCTTTTTTGACTCCCTTTCTAATTAAAGAAACTAACTTGGACAAGGTCACATGACTACTAAGTCAAGATTCAAACTCAGGCAGTGTGATGCTGAGACTCACCTTCTGGATTGCTATATCCTCTACTTTGTAAAGCATCTCTTCTAATGCCTGATAACACACTGGAAATTAATATGAGATAGCTATTAATGGATCCTAGATTATAATAGGACACTGGAAAAGTTTGTGAAAAGTTGACCCTTTTTCTATTAGGGAACAAAAGAGCTGATAAAAACACAAAATTAGATGCAGGAATTAAACTTTTTCATTTACAATTAAACTCCATTTACTCCTTGGCAACTATATTTATTTAGCATTTTTGGAAACATCTCATACATAAACATTCAGGAGTTTCATCTTTCCTGGTTTACTTCCCCCTCATGCTATTTCTAAATAGTGATATCATTACTACACATAAATGGCCCAAATGATAAGGCTATAACAATATATGTGGCTATGAGAGAACTATTCCTTTCACAAATTCACATCTTCATATTCTCTTAGCTTGTTGGTAAGTTCTGATAAGAAAAAGAAAAAAAAGGTTTCAGGAAGGCAATTATTTACTAGTCATGCAAGCAGAGACAGAATCTGTTATGAGAAGCACTAGTTATATCAATTTACTGCAAGGAGCATCAAGCACCACAATCCCTTTATCTAGAGACTTTTGGTAGCATGTTCTAAAAGGGTAGTGTGTAAAGAAACACAACAATGGTATATTACTTAAAAATGTCTATTTAATGGTCATTCCATCAAAATCAAGCAGAATCACATTTCAAAATTATATATATATATTTTTTAAGGTGCATTTTCAAGTTTTATTTGGGCTTTATTTCTTAGCTGCTTGAGGTGTTCTTGCAGATACAATTAACATAGGACATTCTGAGGCTAATAGGTTCTCATGCACTGAAAGACAACTTCTAATAACACTGCGCATGTTGGGGTACGGTAAAAATTTCAAAAGCCATGTGTAATTTCAGAAAACTTAATACCAGTCATGAAAGACATTTTCAACATAAAATTTAGGCACTCTATACTTTGGAATAGCCACAAAATATTCCAACAAGAGTTAATGCACTTTGTGATTACCTCTACTAAAAGATAATTCTCAATTAAAATCTATATTATTAAATAACATTTAAATTAGAGCCCATTATATTTTTATCATTATTGCAAACCATTTGCAGCATTGTGTTTTCATCAAATAATGCCATACTACGTCTATTGCTTATCCTGGTACTCATTTTTTGTGGTGCATTTTTTACAGAAGAACCTATAACATTCACAGATAAGCATCTCCCCCCGTTTCCTGCTAACACCTGAAAAAGAAGGCCCTAACCAACTTTAAAAGTATTCTTGTATTTTCTGCTGTGGTTACTTTCTTAGCAGGCACACTGCAGCACATGCAAGGCTCCCTGGAGATCAGAAAACATTCACCAAGGAGCCATGACTGATTCTGGGACTCGGTTCATTTGCTCAGTCACTCTGTGGCTAAGTGCATTGCTCTATCTACGTTCCTACTGACTGTGCTACTACACTGACAGGTATGGAGCCAAGGAGAGGGATGCTGAAATTTGTCACTCCACTTTGCACAATGCCAAGGCCATCCAGAACTGGGTTTACTTTAGTAAAAACTTGATCTCTGCAGTGGTTCTGGGACTTCCACCTCCTCATCTGAAGCCTGAGGGGTAGGAATGATGCCTGCCCACTGAGATGCCATTAACTCCAGATGAACTTCCCAGACTTGAGCATAACTTAGCATTGTTAGAATTCAGAACATGGATGCTAACTGTTTCTGCTAAGAAGAAGGTACATTTGCTCAGTGGTATGCAATTATGTAGCTAAGAAAACAATTAGAAAGCCATTCAAAATTTTTAGATTACAGTCTGCAAATTGGCTCATCATAATCACCAATGACTAACTTATAAAGATCTATCCAGAGAAATGAATTCAAGACTTATTTGACGATAAGTCGTACAGAAAAGAGCACAGTAATTTCCCACAGGAGAATCTGCTTTTTCATCATGGGGATCACTGCTAAGTTAATTACACTGCTAATGTTTTCTGGCGCATATCTGAAGAGACAATTAGCATACGTAAATCAGGAGTGAGATGACAAGTTGCTTAACATTTTTTTCTGTTCATCGGATGTGATGTGGTTGCTGCTCAGCCTCCATATGAGTCAGGATGGGGAGAGAAGACCATAACGAATGAGAGGTTGTTAACTTCCGTTTAAGCAAATATAATCAGAACCACTTACTACTAGTTGATAAACACTGATGTTAAATGCAAAATGCATAAGACTCAGCTGTTGGAAATTAACCTCAGCAAGAGATGAGAGACGCTGGGAAACATTATTGTTGACATGGGAAATTCACGTGAAACCCAGGCCATCTTTCCTGAGCAGAGAGGTTAGGACGGTAAGGATGGAGGTGGGTTTTAGTTGAGGCTGGGTTTTATTCTTTCTCAGAACTTTGTTTTCTTGTGAATATTCTACAACCACATCTATCTTGTGATTGTGACCCAAGGCTCAGGATAGCACGGTTAAGACTACAGTCCCTCTCTGGCGTTTCAGAATGGCCACAGCTTCCTCATGTGTAACACCTTCCAGAGTCTCGCCATTAACAGCTAAAATCTGATCACCTCGCTTCAATCGGCCATCATCTGCAGCTGCTCCCTACAAATAAGAAACATTCCAGTTTAACCAGGGTGAAGCAATGAATATTCAAATAATATTAATATTATGGTGTGCATATTAAAAGAAAACTTTTAAAACTACCAATTAAAATGATTTCTAGGTAATGTTTTTAAATTAAGAAAACTAAGAAAAATGTAGGATGTTATTTGACCTAAGGTTGAATAGTAATTATAATTATGCATTGTTTACATAATATACTACTAGAAATGTCCTGACAGTCACTTAAAAAAAAACACACAAATAGGACCTTATTTCAATATTCAGTACTGAATGGAATCTGAATGTCATTTCATGTCATTTTCATGAATACGTAGCATGCAAAGGCAGAACTGAATCTGGTGTTCATTTCATCGCTAACACCATCATCATACAGGGTTCCATTATACTGAAAAGGTGTCAGCACTGTAGTGATCCATCAAAAGTGACTATAGCCTCTAAATGGGTGAACTGTATGGTATGTGAATTAGATCTCAATAAAACTGTCCTATATATAAATACACAGAAGTGGAGTATTTCTAAAATTTTACAATATCATATTCAAAACTATCAGCTTTATCTTTGATCCACCTAAACAAGTTTCTAAATGACTACTTTCATTACATATTCAGTCATACATGGCTCTTCGGCATGGCACAGAGCAAGTGAAACTTGGGCTTTTTTTCATTCTAAAGCTGAGGATCAAAAACATTATGATATTATTAGAAATACTTTGGATGAGTGAAGAAAGACAAGATATAGAAAATGATTCACAGGAAGTTTTCTCCATCTGCCAGGGTAATTTGAAGAATTCTTTGAAAAGTTCATGCCAAAGGAGTACTCTACATGATTTTGAATTATGGGGAAATTAATCAAGGCATGCAGGCACCCGGTCCCTGATTGACTCCAGCAGAAGCTGAGCTAAGAGGCACTGACACTCCAGGGACCTGTGTCCCATAGTGTAGAGGTCCTGACCTGGTAGAATTACCTAGAATTTCAAAGCCATGACAAGGGTAGAATTCCTGTATAAACGTGTCATAAAGAAAACTAAAAACCAGGATTATACTGGGGGGGAAATGCCAAGATCAATTTGCACCTTTATTTTTTTTTTTTTTCAAGAAAGTGTGTATGGATAAATCTAACTTGACTTAAATAAATTTTACATGCTGAGATTTAAGGGCTTCAGTAAACTCAAATACCTGTGTAATTACTTTTTTAAAAAGCATGTTAAGCTCTTCAAGTTTTCATTTTCACCAATGGAAAAAGGATGGTTTTTCAGCTTTCGAGGATGTGTACACTGTTTCAGGTGTTGCCGTGTTTACTTGATAGTTACACTGACCTGTGTCTCCTCTGCTGTTTTATCAGTGTGGTATCTCTAGGCTAAACAAAGGAAGGAAGAAATAAGTGGCTCATAGACTTACTTTCATCGAGCTAGGACACGTGGCCTTACCCTTTTGCAGTGTCTCAGCTCGGTCACTTTGCCTTCCCTGATGCTGTAAAATGGGCTCAAACAGCTACCTTTCAGCCTGCTCCAAAGATTAAGTGTATGGCACAGGGTATCTGCACAATTGTTGTAGTATAATGAAATGAATGATGATCAAACTCATGTTTTCTGATTCCACAGGCTTCAAAAAACTGCTCCCTCGATTCTCAGGGTTACTGAAGTCTTTAGGCCAATCTCATGTTGGTTTATGGTAAAATTAGGCTGCTGATGGGACTAAGACCAAAAGCTGGTTTTGATTTTGAAGATTTCAATCAAACACCTGAAAGAAAATGGAAGGCCCTGACAGCCTGTTAATCAGACTGACTAACCCTTTCAAAGCCTATATGCCCTAAGAGCCTGTGAGGCTTCCTACTTTTGGAGGGGAAAAAAAGAGACCTGGATGGGCCAAATTAATTTCTTAGTTGAGCAAGAGAACTGTTAAAAGATACACAGGACACCAAAAAGGTCACATAATAACCCACACCCTGTGGACAGCCGAGATCCAGAAACCTGAATCAGAGATAAATATTTTATAGAACATATGTTCAGTGTTTTAAAAAAAAAAAATAGAAAACACATAGCTATAGTTCTTAGAGCTTCAAGAGTCCTATGGCGGGAATCTTTAGCTTGGTGTCAAAATCTGTTGTAGAAAGAGTTCACTTTAAAAAAACTCTTTTGCTAGCTTTTAGTTTATTGATTCTCTATAGGAAACTTCTATATTATGATATATTAGTTCACTCTGATAAATAAAAAAAGAGAGTCACCAAATGAAACCCTATCATAGGGAATTCCCTGATGGTCCAGTGGTTAGGACTCTGTACTTTCATTGTTGGAGGCCCAGGTTCAATCCCTGATTGGGGAACTAAGCTCCCACAAACTTTGAGGTGTGGCCAAAAAATCAAATATATTATAATGAACCCCATGAAACTGTATGAATAGTAATAATGATAATTTGCACTGAAATATTTTACTGACACTGAATTAAGTAGGTTATAAGCTAGTACCTGGGAACTTTTTTTTTTTTTCTGTTCAGAGTTTTTCATTTCATGTGTGTCTCACTTTACCAAAAAGGTCCATTCCTTAAAATATGAAACATACCAAGGATCCTCAATATTTATTACAATCTTACTACTTATGTAGGTGCTTTCTAAATGATCACTTTCAATGAAAAGAGCATTCTGTGTGAGCTTCAGTCTGTTCATTATTCACACTAATCTTGTTCCCCTTGATTTGATAGTAGTTTCTTTTCAAAAATCTGCCAGCAACGAACATCCTGGTGTTCTGACAAACAGCACCTGACTCATTCCACAGTCCCTGTGAACGTGTGAACAGGGATAGGCACAGACTGCTGAACTAGGCCCCAGGGCAAAAGACCTTAGAGCTAACCTGTCCTCTCTCTGGACTGTAGCCCATGTCCTCACATGTAGGAAGTGAAGTCACTCAGTCGTGTCTGACTCTTTGCGACCCCATTTTTTTTTTTTTCTGTTCAGAGTTTTTCATTTCATGTGTGTCTCACTTTACCAAAAAGGTCCATTCCTTAAAATATGAAACATACCAAGGATCCTCAATATTTATTACAATCTTATTACTTATGTAGGTGCTTTCTAAATGATCACTTTCAATGAAAAGAGCATTCTGTGTGAGCTTCAGTCTGTTCATTATTCACACTAATCTTGTTCCCCTTGATTTGATAGTAGTTTCTTTTCAAAAATCTGCCAGCAACGAACATCCTGGTGTTCTGACAAACAGCACCTGACTCATTCCACAGTCCCTGTGAACGTGTGAACAGGGATAGGCACAGACTGCTGAACTAGGCCCCAGGGCAAAAGACCTTAGAGCTAACCTGTCCTCTCTCTGGACTGTAGCCCATGTCCTCACATGTAGGAAGTGAAGTCACTCAGTCGTGTCTGACTCTTTGCGACCCCATGGACTGTAGCCTACCAGGGTTCTCCGTCCATGGGATTTTCCAGGCAAGACTACTGGAGTGGGTTGCCATTTCTTTCTCCAGAGACAGGTAGGAAGGAAGCTGATGATTAGACATCGGGACTTTACAGAGACAAAGGCAGGCAGGCAGAACTTGCTGAAAGGTGGGGGCTCATTGAGTAGCCTTTCCACTGTCCTTATCTCCAGAGCTGGCTCTTTTAAATGCAACGCATAACAACCCCCTCAAAGAATCATGACCACAGCTACTTACAGTGTTATCTTAGGAAAAGGAGAGTCTATAGGTGGTTTATCCACTTTGGGGATTATCAGACAGGGACATCACTGTTATCCATAATGTTTCTTTTTTTTTAATATTAAAAAAAAAATCTATTCCTTTTTTGGCCACACCATGCGGAATGTGGGATCTTAGTTCCCCAATCAGGGATTGATTCCCCTGTGGTATAAGTGCAGTCTTAACCACTGAACCATCAAGGAAGTCCCAGAATGTTTCTGATCTGCCTTCTTCTCCCTTTTCATCCATCACCAGCTGTGTGTTTGGGAATAACATGCCTCCTTAACAGACAATCTTGCGAGATGGCAATAGGAGTGGAAATCTGCAGCTGCCTAACATGTTCCAAAAGCAGAAGCCAAAGGATTAAGACTTGTGTCAGATCACAGACCCAGCTGACAAGTGATAGGTAGGCTCCTCTGTCCATGAGATTCTCCAGGCAAGAATACTGGAGTGGGTTGCCATTTCCTTCTCCAAGTTCTGCACAGGTAAAAGCAAACTTGTATGTAGGGTATAGCATAGCTTTCTAGAAAGAGAAAGAATCTATCATATCTTTTCTGAGAGCCTTTATTTCTTTAGGAAAATAAAGCACTAGGAAGCAATTTGATCAATTAGTAAACAAATGACTATGATAAAAGCATTGAAGAATAAAGTTGCATCAGTACTAAATACTTTTTAGAGATCTTAAAAGTTTATAATGAATTTAGATTCCAACTTTAATAATGAAATTCACACCATGACCTATTAAGAAGGATGAATTGGACTAATTGACTCCTGAAAAACACCATTATCCAGGCTTAGTCTAACACACTGGGCTGTCCTGTAAGTACTTGGCAGATTGTTGGAAGAGAGAAAACCACCTTTAGCTGAAACATCCTGAGGTTTTGGTGATGGGCAGCCATTATTGCTGCACTGATCCCAGGCTTGTACAAAGCTTTATGCCATGGCCCTCTGCTATCTTTCTTTAGTAGAAAGCTAAATCTTTGCTCTAGCCAGAACAATACTTCCAAGGCCAAAGAGCTTTTGCAGAGAGTGTGCCATGCTCCTTATACTGGTTGTTGAGAGAAGACACTCTTTGAAATCAGTTAGCATCTATTTTTGTAAAAGGGTCCAAAGAATATTATACTTCTTGTGATTCCACTTTTATGAAAGAATTCTTCTTGCACTTGTGTGGTGCAGGAATTTTCTATAAGATGAAAATGAAACAAGCATACATGCATGCATTCAGGTGTCAAAGTGAAGTAAAGCAAAACATTAAAAAAAAAATCTCACCTAAGTTTCATTAAAACAAAAAAAGTACAGTAAAAAGGAAAAAAATACCTTTGCAAATATAGTCTTGACATAAATTGGCAGGTCTCCATGGGGACTTCCAAAACCCCCTACAATACTAAACCCCAATCCTTCAGAGCCTTTCTCCAAAGTAATAATCTTAGGTGGAGGTGTTCTGAAAACACAATGCACGCTGTTTAATTCAAGAATAGATATTGAGAGGGAATTTCATTTTCATGGAAGAACACAGATTTGAGAGAGACTTTCATACTGTGAAACAATGAAGGTCAGCTTATCAAATCAAATTGTCAGCAGTCTAGAAACTTATTTTGAATTTCCTATATTATGCCAATATTCTGGATGTTTTAGAGGCTTCTCTTTCATAAAATCCACGGTTTTTTTAACTACAAAATAAAGTCATGATGCTGAAGTTGTCGAAGTACTCTTCTATTTGCTTAGGTTTTAACTTTTAAAATTACTGTTTAAAGCTGAACAGAACTGTCTTTACATCTGTGAAGAACGTGCATGGAGATGGAGAGGTAGGATATCACTTGAGCTGGTTGTACCCCGCAGTCTGCAGGTGGACTTCTGAACAGGTGATGTCAGCCCGAGAGTTCAGGGAATGGCTGCTCTTTTTCTGTCTGAATATCCTCACCACAAGTGATCCCCAGTTTCACGGAGAGTGGGAAATCATTCTTCAAAGCCCAGTTCTAATCTTCCTGGATGCCTTTGGAAGCATTCACCCCAACCTTCTCTGTGCTCCCTTTGTACTTGGTCTATATTTCCATACAGCGCTTGCCATATTGTACACCATTCCTTAACCATCCTTCTCCTCTTCCAGCCTAAAAGCTCCTTCAGGCTCTGCCCTCTGAGTATTCCCAGCACCAAGCACTGTACCTGTCACAACCTCAGGATCATGACTTTGTAAATGAGAACTGAAATCTAGAAGAGAGAAACCAAGGTGAAGCAAAATGGTTAAAGAACATTTGTTTCAAATGTATCATTTAGATTGTCAATGCTTCATCCAGTGTGGAAGTCATCTCTCTCAGAAACAACATAGCTAAAAATTAAATTACCTGTGTGGGTTCACAAGGAGTTAAGCTTAACTAACGCCAGTTTCTTATTCCTGTATGTAGTTGTTCAAAGGGTAAAAACCTAAAGGAGTTCCAACACCCTGGGTCCTGTTGTCTTATTGGCAGGTTTGTCTGTGTATCCTGACAGTATCACTTGTTTTGCAACAGCATGCTTGTCCGAGAGGCAGCACCATCTAATATAAATGCAGCCATTCGTGCGATATTTGCAAACTCAGAGAAATTTGCAAACCTGGGATACGAGCAACCTCTGAATATGCTGTCTGCCTCAAACACTCTTCCTCTCTGCCTTGATTTTGCCTGGCTTATTTTAAGCTTGATTTTCAGCCTCTTCCCACTGACACCGGCTATTTGCTGATGCACCTACTGGTTGTTTACAGCGGCATTTATAGTAATTTCTGAATGTCTATGCCGTATATATTATTAACTGTTTCCAATGACACTCCAGCTTTTTTCAATTATTCTAAAACTCAGCTTAGTCATTTAGTGCCAAGTATACTCCCTAGTTGAGTTGTCTCTCTTCCATGGTTTCAGAGGACCCTGTGCTTACTTCTCTCTCTCACTGAACTTGGTTCGCCAGCACCTACCAAGTGTTTTATAACCATGGATTTATGGGTCTGTTTTTTTAATTCTCTGGCAGTTCCATGAGAACTGGGGCAATGCCTTCGCCTATATTTCTGAGTTTGAGTCCTCAGGACCCAGGACTTGTACAGTGTCTTAGGAAGGCACTCAATAAATATCTGCTGAAATAATGACATATTATCCCCTATGGCTGAATGGTAATGATGTCATGAATGTGACTCTACCTTTCATCACCTTGTGGCCTTATAAGCACTCTCAGTAATAGCCCACTGGCTAGACATGAACTTGATTTATGTCTCCTCTTTTAAACACAGCCCCCATTTCCAAGGATATTGAGGTGGGAACCTTGAAGTCCAAAGCCATTGTTTTAGAGCTAACCCCTGGGGCCCACCAAATCCTCAGAGACTGTCATAACTGCCAATTCACAATTAGAGCCTGTCTTCTTGGGGAGAGGAGGAAACCAGCTCTTCTCCACTGGCAACACTACATGGAGTTTGTTTCCATTTATCTCACACTTTCAATTCATTTTATTAGTTTTAATACACTTTCATGTAAAAGACTAGTAAAAAAATAAAAACCTCCAAATGTTAACAGTGGTCAGATTATAACGATCTTTAAATTCTTTTATGCTAATGGTTCTCAGCCTTGCTGGCAGCTGTGGGATCATAGCAAAATACCCAGGGTAACAGGGCACCTCTGCAATTCCACAACACATTGAAGGGTGTTACATGAACACCATTCTTCACACAAGGGTCCTGATTTTCTTTTTTAAATAAAGGGCCACTATGGCTTGAAAGTATTATACTTTCATGTTTTTGTCCATTTTAATAGCAAGCATTCATTATTTTCATAATGAAAAGAAAGTAAAATGAGCCTAGTTCAATATTCTTAAGAAAAACAAACTCAAAGCTCTCATTTAAATTGATGAACAATCAGGAAAAAGTTGGGAATGGCTGTGATCATTGGATCCTTCCAATAAATCACTCAGATCAGTCCACAAACATTTATTGAACACTGGCTAGTGACTTGTGGAACTGGAGTAACTTCTGGGGCAGCATTTCTCAAAGTCTGTGTCCCCAGCTTATCTGCAGCAACATTTCCCTGGAGAACCCAATGTTGACCACCTTCTCAGGCTCTCTGTGAATGGGCCAGAAGAATTAGCATTTTAAAATATGCCTTTTAGATTGTTTTTATGGATATTCTAGTTTGAGAAACACTGCTTTGATGAGCAACTTTAATTTCAGTGACAGGTTTTAGCAAAAAAAATGCCAGCAAGTATGACACGAAGAGTTAACCTCAGAACAAGATTTTAGCTTAGAAACTGAGGGCACGTGTTTCTCTGCATAATAAAGCAGGGTGAGCCTAGGCTATAAATCTGGGGTTTCTGGGCGGACAGGGCACATACACAGTGGCCAGATGCAGTGTGTGCAGGCCCGACAGCAACAGTTCGTGAAGAACTCACATGATGGAACAAAGCCTTGTGAGAAGTGGAGCAACCCTGGTGTTCTCTTGGAGGTTCTCCAGGAATCAGAAAATGTAATGTGCACTATCCATTCCTCTCCCTTAGGGAGCACACTCTACAGTCTGGACAAGGTCTCACTGAGCTTTGCCCACACACATAAGAGGCACTCTGCTTCTAGAATACTCACTCTGTGTCCTCCAGATGATGCTCGGCAGTGGGCGAACCAATGCGGTGGCCCGTAGACAGGTTCTCAAGCTGAGTTGCTATGGCACTTACATTGGTATCTGCTACAACCTGTTGGGGGGAAGTCAGAGCAAGACAACCCATCATAAGTCAGGGGAGAATTAGAGAAATCACACTCTATCCAACCATCAGCACTCAGTCTTACCTTATCTAACCTCTCTGTAGCATTTGACACAATGGGTTATTCTTTCTCTTAAATGGTTTTCCTCATTTGGCTTCCATAATGTTACACTTCACTCGTTTCTTTCTACCTTCTGGCCATTCCTTCATAGCTCATAAAACTCTGACTCTCAGAGAGCCACAGATTCACTCCTGGAGCTTTTTCTCTTTCCGTCTCAACATCCTCTTAGTTATCTCAGGGGATATCATATCACCTTCAGAATTTAAATATGTAATGATAATTCCTGAATCTAAACCTTCAACACCCTCTCTTACTTAACTCTAGACCTATGTATCCAATCACCAATTTGACACCCCTAGCAGGATGCCTGGCAGGTATCTCAAACTAATCTGTCCAACCCTGAGCCACCCCCTGGCCCCCATCTCTGCTCCCTAGCCTTTCTTATCTCAGGTAATGCAACTGAATTCCTCCAGCCTTAGCAAATACCTTGGTGTCATCCTTGACCCCTCTTCCTTTTATAATCCTCATGCAACTGGTCTTCCTATAAAATCATCTCTTGCTCGGAGTTTTAAAAAAGCCTCCTCACTGGTCTCTCTGCTTTAGCCCCCTACCCCCACTCAGTCCATAGCAACTAGAATGTTTCTGTTAAAATACAGAGGATTAGTTCACTCTTCTGCTTAAAACTATCCAAAGGAAATCTGGACGCCCTTGGATAACATGCTGAAGTTCTTAGATGACCTATGAGGCCATCGGTAGTGACCTGCCCAGTTATGACTCCACTTTTATTTCCAAACTTTTTCCCCTGTGTTCACTCTGCTTCTTGAACCCAGGTATCCTGCATTGCAGGTAGTAAAGAATCTGCATGTAAGGTGGGAGACCTGGGTTCAATCCCTGGATTGGGAAGATTCCCTGGAGAAGGGGAAAGCTACCCACTTTAGTATTCTGGCCTGGAGAATTCCATGGACTGTATAGTCCATGGGGTCACAAACAGTCAGACATGACTGAGCGACTTTCACTTTCACTCTGCTCCAGCTACCCTGGCCTCCTGGCTTTTCCTCTAACGTGCCAGAGACATCTCCACCTTGGNTAGTATTCTGGCCTGGAGAATTCCATGGACTGTATAGTCCATGGGGTCACAAACAGTCAGACATGACTGAGCGACTTTCACTTTCACTCTGCTCCAGCTACCCTGGCCTCCTGGCTTTTCCTCTAACGTGCCAGAGACATCTCCACCTTGGTGCTTTGCAACTGATGTGCATTTTGCCTGGAATTTCTGCATCCAGTATGCTCATGGCTAGCTCCTTCACTTCTCTCAGGTCTTTAAAATCACCTTCTTTGGCCACCGTAACTAAAATTCCCACACCAATGTCCCAGCCCAACATTTTATATTGTTTAAAAAGAAACAACAGGCCTCCAGCCCAGAAACAGATGCACAGATCAGTGGAACAGAAGAGAGAGCCCAGAGATCAACCTACACACCTATGGCCAATTAATCTATGACAAAGGAGGCAAAACTATGCAATGGGGAAGAGAGTATCTTTAACAGTGGTGTTGGGAAGACCAGACAAGTACATGTAAAAGAATGAAATTAGAATTTTTTTCATACCACATACAAACATAAATTCAGAATGGATTAAATGTAAAATTGGAAACTGTAAAACTCCTAGAAGAAAACATAAGCAGTGCACTCTTTAATATAAATCTTAAAAATAATTTTTTGAATCTGTCTCCTTAGGAAAGGGAAACAAAAGCAAAAATAAACAATGGAAAGTAATTAAAAAGTTTTTGCACAAAGAAGGAAACCATCAACAAAATGAAAAGACAAATTACTGAATGGGAAAAGTTATTTGCAAATGACATGTCTTATAAGTGGTTAATATCCAAAACATATAAAGGGCTCATACAACTCAAAATATATATAAATAGTCAGAAGATCTGACAAACATTTTCCCAAAGAAGACAAATAGATGGTGAAAGGGCCCATGAAAAGATGCTCAACATCACTGATCATCATAGAAAAGCAAAGCAAAACCACAATGAGATAGCACTTTACACCTGTCAGAATGTCTATTGTCAAAAAGACCACAAATAATAAATTGGCAAGACTAGAGAGAAAAGGGAACCCTAGTACACTGCTGGTTGGAATGTAAATTGGCACAGCTGCAATGGAAAACAGTACAGAGCAATGTAAGTGTCCATCAACAGATGAACAGATAAGGACTTCCTTGATGGCTAAGATGCTGTGCTTCCAATGCCAGGGTTCCATCCTTGGCTGGAGAACTAGGTCCCATTAAAGATCCTGCAGGCTGAAACAAGGATAGAAGATTCTGTGTGCTGAAACTAAGACCCGGCACAGCCAAATAAATAAATATATATATATATATTTTTTAAACCTCATTTTATTTTAAAATAAAAGAATCCTTGATTAAAAAAAAAAAACCCACATGAATGGACAAAGAAGATGGACGCAATGGAATACTATTCAGTCATAAAAAATTTGCAATTTTTGCAAAACTTTGTATCCACATGAATGGATCTACAGGATATTGTGCTTAGTAAAGTAAGTCAGAGAAAAGTACATACTGTTTTCACTTATACATGGGAACTAAAAAATAAATGAATGGATATAACGAAACATAAACAGACTCACTGATACAGAGAACTAGGTTATCCATGGGGGGATGGGAAGGGAGGAGGTGCGAGAAAGGGGAAGGGGATTAAGTACAAACTCTTGGGTATAAGATAAATAAAATACAATGATGTCATATACAGCACAAGGAATATAGCCAATATTATATGATGACTTTCAATGGAGTATATGTTGTATACCTGAAACTAACATTAAGTTGCTCAGTCACGTCCGACTCTTTGTAACCCCATGGACTGTAGCCCACCAGGCTCCTCCGTCCATGGGATTCTCCAGGCAAGAATCCTGGAGTGGGTTGCCATTTCCTTCTCCAGGGGATCTTCCCAACCCAGGGATCGAACCCAGGTCTCCCGCATTAGAGGCAGATGCTTTAACCTCTGAGCCATTGTAAATCAACTATATTTCCATTTAAAAAATTAATTGAAACAAAAGAGGAGAGAACAAGATGGCAGAGGAGTTGGTGGATGTATTCTTGGATACATCAAGAATACACCTTCAGACAGAGCAATGCATGCAGAACACCAGCTGAGAGTGGACAGGAGTACCTGACCAGTGGAGAAGAATATATAGAACCACACAAAACTTGAAGGAACTGGGGGGAAAACAGGAGTATTAGTAGGACTGCACCTGCCCTCTGCAGGGCAGGGGTCTGATCCCGACAGCGGGGCAATTGTCTGAGTCAGAGGAGAAACATTTAAGGCTGAGAGTGACACAGCTGATCTGTGGCAGCCTAAATGGAATGAGAGTCAGACAGTCCTTGCCACAGCCATACATATGCCGGGCAGGAATGCAGGTATCCTGGAAGGGCAGAGGCAGGAACTGGAGTTTAGGGACTGGGGCACAATCCCAGTTCGAGGGCTGCTATTGACTGTGGAGAGATGGATCGAGGGGATATGAGGGAGGAGATCATGGTGGGAAATGCCTGTGGAGGACAGCCAGGCAGCCAAGAAAGCAAGGCGGCACTGCTGAGTCACGCGTAGAGGTTGGAGCCATTACCATAGCCTCTCTCTCTCCACATGTCAACAATAGCAGCTGAACAATAGAGAGGCTGGACCATCAAACACCTGAGGCACTGAGCTACAGAGGAGGACCCCACCCAGGGTGCCCCTTTAAGCGCCTGATGCACCAATCTACAGAAAAGGACCCCAGCCAAGGGAGCCCTCTAGATGCCTGAACGGGTGGAGCTAGGAGAAAGACTGGCCAAAGAGGCCTTCTGATCGCCAGCTACAAGAGGCTCGAAAAAAGACTCTGATAGGGCCATAACTCCTGCTGCGGAGGCAGTCTGTGTCCCTGAATACTTGGTGCCACCAGGGTCCCCACAAGCCAAGCAGCTGCACCATCTTCACACTCAACTCTCACTGGGGCAGAGCTGCCACAGGCAAAAAAACAAAAGTCTCGTGTTTATGTGCATAGGATCGCTTTGGTCCTGTCCGACTCTTTGCCACCCTGTAGACTGTGGCCTGTCAGGCTTCTCTGCCAGAGAGGGGGTTCTCTAGGCAAGAATACTGAAGCGTATTGGCCAATACTAGTTGCCATACCCTTCTGGAGGACTATATTTATACTACCCTAGCCACCAGCCCCCCTGAGTACCTGGTGCTGCCAGAACCACTGCGAACCAATCAGCTGCATCACTTCCATACCTGGCCTTCACAGGGGCAAACCCAAGCCCTCCAGGGTGGCCTCAGGAGCTAAACCCCGGTGGATGACCCACATGTAGAGGTGGAAATAAAACCACAATTGAAACCAAGGGGCACTGCAGCTAAGGAAGCAGACCCAAAACCTTCCTATCAGCTGTACAAGTTGCAGATTAAATCCACACATCAACTAAGCAGACTCTGTGTCTATGGAATATATAAAAGGCCATTGAGAGCTCCCACAAAATAAAACGCCCTAGCTCTGATAGCTGTGGACATTGGAGGCAAGCACACACAGGAGCGGGACCAGATTAGAATCTGAGCCGCCCCCACAGCAGGTCCAGAGATCAGCACAGTGTTGGAGGGCATCCTAGGGAGGTAAGGCGGACTGTGACTCCCAGCAAGGGAAAGGACTCTGACAGCAGTGACTCAAGAAAAACATTTATTATTCTTATTTTTTGACTTGTTCTGTAGATTCTTTGGATTTTTTTCTTCCCCCACCCCCATCTGCTGTAGTTGTCAATTTTATTGGCACTAAGAAATCCAATTAAGCTTTTGAGCTTTTTTGTTTTTTTCTTTTTTCTCAGTCACATTTTTTATTGTTGTTATAAATCTCTGCCTCTATGATGGGCTTTTGCAGTTCTGTGGAGTTTTCCTATTTTTTTTCCTTTTCTCTTTTTAAAATTAAAAAATTTAAACCTATTATTATTTTTTCTACATTTATTCTTTGTTTGCTTTTCTACTATTCTTTTCCCCTTGCAGTTAATCTTTGCTGCTGCTACTGCTAAGTCACTTCAGTCGTGTCTGACTCTGTGTGACCCCATAGACGGCAGCCCACCAGGCTCCTCCATCCCTGGGATTCTCCAGGCAAGAACACTGGAGTGGGTTGCCATTTCCTTCTCCAATGCATGAAAGAGAAAAGTGAAAGTGAAGTCGCTCAGTCTATCCGACTGTTAGCGACCTCATGGACTGCAGCCCACCAGGCTACTCCGTCCATTGGGCATTTCCAGGCAAGAGTACTGGGGTGGGGTGCCATTGCCTTCCCCGAGTTAATCTTTAACGTATATAAATGTTCTTTATCTACCTTTGTTTAACTTTGCATATCTGTTCTTTCTTCTTTTCTTTCTCTCCTTTCCTCTCAACGTATTTGTAGGTTTATTTTCATTGCTTTATTTCCCAATTGGCACCTTGCTTTAGGTTTGTTTTCCAGTTTGTGCTTTAACTAGTTTTGTTCTGGTAGATATAATTTTTGGTTTCCTTTGTTTGCCAGGTCAATCTATTGTACTTAATTTTTGTTGTACTGTTTTGATTTTGCTTATGGCCATGTATGTATATGTGTATATTCAGTCACACTTTCTACTGTTGTTATAAACNATCTGCATGTAAGGTGGGAGACCTGGGTTCAATCCCTGGATTGGGAAGATTCCCTGGAGAAGGGGAAAGCTACCCACTTTAGTATTCTGGCCTGGAGAATTCCATGGACTGTATAGTCCATGGGGTCACAAACAGTCAGACATGACTGAGCGACTTTCACTTTCACTCTGCTCCAGCTACCCTGGCCTCCTGGCTTTTCCTCTAACGTGCCAGAGACATCTCCACCTTGGTGCTTTGCAACTGATGTGCATTTTGCCTGGAATTTCTGCATCCAGTATGCTCATGGCTAGCTCCTTCACTTCTCTCAGGTCTTTAAAATCACCTTCTTTGGCCACCGTAACTAAAATTCCCACACCAATGTCCCAGCCCAACATTTTATATTGTTTAAAAAGAAACAACAGGCCTCCAGCCCAGAAACAGATGCACAGATCAGTGGAACAGAAGAGAGAGCCCAGAGATCAACCTACACACCTATGGCCAATTAATCTATGACAAAGGAGGCAAAACTATGCAATGGGGAAGAGAGTATCTTTAACAGTGGTGTTGGGAAGACCAGACAAGTACATGTAAAAGAATGAAATTAGAATTTTTTTCATACCACATACAAACATAAATTCAGAATGGATTAAATGTAAAATTGGAAACTGTAAAACTCCTAGAAGAAAACATAAGCAGTGCACTCTTTAATATAAATCTTAAAAATAATTTTTTGAATCTGTCTCCTTAGGAAAGGGAAACAAAAGCAAAAATAAACAATGGAAAGTAATTAAAAAGTTTTTGCACAAAGAAGGAAACCATCAACAAAATGAAAAGACAAATTACTGAATGGGAAAAGTTATTTGCAAATGACATGTCTTATAAGTGGTTAATATCCAAAACATATAAAGGGCTCATACAACTCAAAATATATATAAATAGTCAGAAGATCTGACAAACATTTTCCCAAAGAAGACAAATAGATGGTGAAAGGGCCCATGAAAAGATGCTCAACATCACTGATCATCATAGAAAAGCAAAGCAAAACCACAATGAGATAGCACTTTACACCTGTCAGAATGTCTATTGTCAAAAAGACCACAAATAATAAATTGGCAAGACTAGAGAGAAAAGGGAACCCTAGTACACTGCTGGTTGGAATGTAAATTGGCACAGCTGCAATGGAAAACAGTACAGAGCAATGTAAGTGTCCATCAACAGATGAACAGATAAGGACTTCCTTGATGGCTAAGATGCTGTGCTTCCAATGCCAGGGTTCCATCCTTGGCTGGAGAACTAGGTCCCATTAAAGATCCTGCAGGCTGAAACAAGGATAGAAGATTCTGTGTGCTGAAACTAAGACCCGGCACAGCCAAATAAATAAATATATATATATATATTTTTTAAACCTCATTTTATTTTAAAATAAAAGAATCCTTGATTAAAAAAAAAAAACCCACATGAATGGACAAAGAAGATGGACGCAATGGAATACTATTCAGTCATAAAAAATTTGCAATTTTTGCAAAACTTTGTATCCACATGAATGGATCTACAGGATATTGTGCTTAGTAAAGTAAGTCAGAGAAAAGTACATACTGTTTTCACTTATACATGGGAACTAAAAAATAAATGAATGGATATAACGAAACATAAACAGACTCACTGATACAGAGAACTAGGTTATCCATGGGGGGATGGGAAGGGAGGAGGTGCGAGAAAGGGGAAGGGGATTAAGTACAAACTCTTGGGTATAAGATAAATAAAATACAATGATGTCATATACAGCACAAGGAATATAGCCAATATTATATGATGACTTTCAATGGAGTATATGTTGTATACCTGAAACTAACATTAAGTTGCTCAGTCACGTCCGACTCTTTGTAACCCCATGGACTGTAGCCCACCAGGCTCCTCCGTCCATGGGATTCTCCAGGCAAGAATCCTGGAGTGGGTTGCCATTTCCTTCTCCAGGGGATCTTCCCAACCCAGGGATCGAACCCAGGTCTCCCGCATTAGAGGCAGATGCTTTAACCTCTGAGCCATTGTAAATCAACTATATTTCCATTTAAAAAATTAATTGAAACAAAAGAGGAGAGAACAAGATGGCAGAGGAGTTGGTGGATGTATTCTTGGATACATCAAGAATACACCTTCAGACAGAGCAATGCATGCAGAACACCAGCTGAGAGTGGACAGGAGTACCTGACCAGTGGAGAAGAATATATAGAACCACACAAAACTTGAAGGAACTGGGGGGAAAACAGGAGTATTAGTAGGACTGCACCTGCCCTCTGCAGGGCAGGGGTCTGATCCCGACAGCGGGGCAATTGTCTGAGTCAGAGGAGAAACATTTAAGGCTGAGAGTGACACAGCTGATCTGTGGCAGCCTAAATGGAATGAGAGTCAGACAGTCCTTGCCACAGCCATACATATGCCGGGCAGGAATGCAGGTATCCTGGAAGGGCAGAGGCAGGAACTGGAGTTTAGGGACTGGGGCACAATCCCAGTTCGAGGGCTGCTATTGACTGTGGAGAGATGGATCGAGGGGATATGAGGGAGGAGATCATGGTGGGAAATGCCTGTGGAGGACAGCCAGGCAGCCAAGAAAGCAAGGCGGCACTGCTGAGTCACGCGTAGAGGTTGGAGCCATTACCATAGCCTCTCTCTCTCCACATGTCAACAATAGCAGCTGAACAATAGAGAGGCTGGACCATCAAACACCTGAGGCACTGAGCTACAGAGGAGGACCCCACCCAGGGTGCCCCTTTAAGCGCCTGATGCACCAATCTACAGAAAAGGACCCCAGCCAAGGGAGCCCTCTAGATGCCTGAACGGGTGGAGCTAGGAGAAAGACTGGCCAAAGAGGCCTTCTGATCGCCAGCTACAAGAGGCTCGAAAAAAGACTCTGATAGGGCCATAACTCCTGCTGCGGAGGCAGTCTGTGTCCCTGAATACTTGGTGCCACCAGGGTCCCCACAAGCCAAGCAGCTGCACCATCTTCACACTCAACTCTCACTGGGGCAGAGCTGCCACAGGCAAAAAAACAAAAGTCTCGTGTTTATGTGCATAGGATCGCTTTGGTCCTGTCCGACTCTTTGCCACCCTGTAGACTGTGGCCTGTCAGGCTTCTCTGCCAGAGAGGGGGTTCTCTAGGCAAGAATACTGAAGCGTATTGGCCAATACTAGTTGCCATACCCTTCTGGAGGACTATATTTATACTACCCTAGCCACCAGCCCCCCTGAGTACCTGGTGCTGCCAGAACCACTGCGAACCAATCAGCTGCATCACTTCCATACCTGGCCTTCACAGGGGCAAACCCAAGCCCTCCAGGGTGGCCTCAGGAGCTAAACCCCGGTGGATGACCCACATGTAGAGGTGGAAATAAAACCACAATTGAAACCAAGGGGCACTGCAGCTAAGGAAGCAGACCCAAAACCTTCCTATCAGCTGTACAAGTTGCAGATTAAATCCACACATCAACTAAGCAGACTCTGTGTCTATGGAATATATAAAAGGCCATTGAGAGCTCCCACAAAATAAAACGCCCTAGCTCTGATAGCTGTGGACATTGGAGGCAAGCACACACAGGAGCGGGACCAGATTAGAATCTGAGCCGCCCCCACAGCAGGTCCAGAGATCAGCACAGTGTTGGAGGGCATCCTAGGGAGGTAAGGCGGACTGTGACTCCCAGCAAGGGAAAGGACTCTGACAGCAGTGACTCAAGAAAAACATTTATTATTCTTATTTTTTGACTTGTTCTGTAGATTCTTTGGATTTTTTTCTTCCCCCACCCCCATCTGCTGTAGTTGTCAATTTTATTGGCACTAAGAAATCCAATTAAGCTTTTGAGCTTTTTTGTTTTTTTCTTTTTTCTCAGTCACATTTTTTATTGTTGTTATAAATCTCTGCCTCTATGATGGGCTTTTGCAGTTCTGTGGAGTTTTCCTATTTTTTTTCCTTTTCTCTTTTTAAAATTAAAAAATTTAAACCTATTATTATTTTTTCTACATTTATTCTTTGTTTGCTTTTCTACTATTCTTTTCCCCTTGCAGTTAATCTTTGCTGCTGCTACTGCTAAGTCACTTCAGTCGTGTCTGACTCTGTGTGACCCCATAGACGGCAGCCCACCAGGCTCCTCCATCCCTGGGATTCTCCAGGCAAGAACACTGGAGTGGGTTGCCATTTCCTTCTCCAATGCATGAAAGAGAAAAGTGAAAGTGAAGTCGCTCAGTCTATCCGACTGTTAGCGACCTCATGGACTGCAGCCCACCAGGCTACTCCGTCCATTGGGCATTTCCAGGCAAGAGTACTGGGGTGGGGTGCCATTGCCTTCCCCGAGTTAATCTTTAACGTATATAAATGTTCTTTATCTACCTTTGTTTAACTTTGCATATCTGTTCTTTCTTCTTTTCTTTCTCTCCTTTCCTCTCAACGTATTTGTAGGTTTATTTTCATTGCTTTATTTCCCAATTGGCACCTTGCTTTAGGTTTGTTTTCCAGTTTGTGCTTTAACTAGTTTTGTTCTGGTAGATATAATTTTTGGTTTCCTTTGTTTGCCAGGTCAATCTATTGTACTTAATTTTTGTTGTACTGTTTTGATTTTGCTTATGGCCATGTATGTATATGTGTATATTCAGTCACACTTTCTACTGTTGTTATAAACTTCTGCCTCTACTCTGGGCTTTTGCAGTTCTGTGGAGTTTTCCTTTTTATCCCCTTTTTCTTTCTTCTTCCATTTTTTTTCTCTTTTTTATAATTTTAATTTTTAATTTTTTTAAACCTATTATATTTTTTCCACATTTATTCCTTTACTTGCCTTTCCTACTGTTCTTTTCCCCTGGCAGTTAACCTTTAATGTATATAAATCTTCTTCATCTGCTTCCATTTAACTTTGTATATTGATTCTTTCTTTCTTTCCTTTCCTCTCAACATATTTGTTAGTTTTGTTTTCATTGCTTTATTCCCCACTTGGCATATTGCTTCAGTTTTGTTTTCCAGTTTGTGCTTAAGTTAGTTTTGTCCTTAACTGGTAAATATAATTTTTTATTTCCTTCGTTTGCTGGGTCAATCTACTGCTTTATCTTTGTTGGGCTGTTTTCACCTTGCTTATGGGTGTATATGTATATTCCATTATTTTAATTATTATTTGCCTGATCTTCTAACTGCCATTTGCCTGGTGTTCATCTTTGGTTGTGGCACCCCACGCCAGTACTCTTGCCTGGAAAATCCAATGGACGGAGTAGCCTGGTGGGCTGCAGTCCATGGGGTCGCTAACAGTCGGACAGACTGAGCGACTTCACTTTCACTTTTCTCTTTCATGCATTGGAGAAGGAAATGGCAACCCACTCCAGTGTTCTTGCTTGGAGAATCCCAGGGATGGGGGAGCCTGGTGGGATGCCGTCTATGGGGTCACACAGAGTTGGACATGACTGAAGTGATTTAGCAGCAGCAGCATCTTCGGTTTCTCATTTTTGGATATTTGTTTTACCCTCCCTTAATGTCATAACAAACCACTTGTGCAATCTTCGTTCCTGACCAGAGATCAAACCCTGAGCCTTTGGAGTGGGAGAACTGACTCCAAGATTCTAGACTACCAGAGAATTAACCCTAGGGAATATCAAATAATGAGAACTCACACACTTGAATACAAGACCTGGCATCACCCAACCACCAGTAGCACCCTGTGCAGGATACAGGATACCTCATCTAAACAACAAACAAAACAAAAATACAAACCCGGTCATCAGCAGACAGGATTACCTCCTCACTCAGCCTCACCCTTCAGAGGGAAAACAAACAAACAAACAAAAACTCAGTACAAATCTCACCTCACACAAACCACTGGACCAACCTTAGGAGGGCAGAAAAACTGAAAGGAAGAAAGAATTCAACCTTCTTCAAGGAAAGAATTCAACTTTCCTTGAAGCCTGGGAAAAGGAGACTGCAAACACAATAACTTAAAAAAAAGAGAGAAAAGTCAGAGAAATACTGCACAAATGAAGGAACAAACCAGAAACACAGAGGTTCAAATAAATGAAGAGGAAATAGGAAAACTTCCTGAAAAATAATTCAGAATAATGGTAGTAAAGATGATCAAAAACCTTGAAAACAAAATGGAGAAAATGCAAGAATCAATTAAAAAAGACCTAGAAGAATTAAACAGTAAATGTACAGAGACAAACAACACAACTACTGAAATTAAAATATTCTAGAAGGAATCAATAGCAGAATATCTGAAGCAGAAGAATGAATCAGTGAGCTGGCAGATAAAATGGTGGAAATAACTTCTGAAGAGCAGAATAAAAGTAAAAAGAATGACAAGAGCTGAGGACAGTCTCAGAGGTCTCTGGGACCATATCAAATGCACCAACATTTGAATTATAGGGGTCCCAGAAGAAGAAGGGGAAAAAAGGATATGAGAAAAATTTTGAAGATTATAGTTGAAAATTTCCCCATTGTGGAAAAGGAAATAGCCAATCAAGTCCAAGACACATGAAGAGTCCCATACAGGATAAACCCAAGGAGAAATACACCAAGACACATACTAATCAAACTAACAAAGACTAAACACAAAGAAAGAATCTTAAGCAGCAAGGGAGAAGCAACAAGTAACATACAAGGGAAACCCCATATGCTTAACAGCTGATAGTTCAGCAGAAACTCTGCAGGCCAGAAGGGAAAGGCAGGATATATTTAAAGTACTGAAAGGGAAAAATCCACAACCAAGATTACTGTACCCAGCAAGAATCTCATTCAAAATTGATGGAGAAATAAGTAGCTTTTCAGACAACCAAAAGTTAAGAGAATTCAGTACCACCAAGCCAGCTTTACAAGAAATGTTAAATGGACTTATATAGTCAAGATATACAAGAGAAGAAAAAAAGACCTACAAAACCAACCCCAAACAATTAAAAAATGGCAATAGGAACATATACATCAATAATTACTTTCAATGTAAATGGATTAAATGCTCCAACCAAAAGACACAGACTGGCTGAATGGATACAAAAACAAGACCCATATATAAGCTGTCTACAAGAAACCCACTTCAGACCTCAAGACACATATAGACTGAAAATGAGAGTATGGAAAAATATATTCCATGCAAATGGGATGCAAAAGAAAGCTGGAGTAGCAATCCTCATATCAGACAAAATAGACCTTAAAATAAAGATTGCAAGAGATAAGGAAGGACACTACATAATGATCAAGGGATCAATCCAAGAGGAAGACATAACAATTGTAAACATCTATGCACCCAACATGCTGCTGCTGCTAAGTCACTTCAGTCATGTCCGACCCTGTGTGATCCCATAGACAGCAGCCCACCAGGCTCCTCTGTCCCTGGGATTCTCCAGGTAAGAATACTGGAGTGGGTTGCCATTTCCTTCTCCAATGAATGAGAGTGAAAAGTGAACGTGAAGTTGCTCAGTCGTGCCCGACTCTTTGCAACCCCATGGACTGTAGCCCACCAGGCTCCTCCATCCATGGGATTTTCCAGGCAAGAGTACTGGAGTGGGTTGCCATTGCCTTCTCCAATGCACCCAACATAGGAGCACCTCAATACACAGGACAAATACTAACAGACATAAAAGGAGAAATTGACACTAACACAATAATAGTAGGAGACTTTAACACCCCACTCACACCAATGGACAGATCATCAAAACAGAAAATTAATAAGAAAACACAAGTCTTAAATGATACATTAGATGAGATGGATCTCATTGATATCTTCAGGACATTCCATCCAAATGCAGAATACTCCTTCTCAAGTGGAACATTCTCCAAGATAGACCATATCTTGGGTCACAAATCAAACCTCAGTAAATTTAAGAAAATTGAAATCGTAACAAGTATCTTCTCTGACCACAATGCTATGAGACTAGATATTACAAGAAAAAAAAAACTGTAAGAAACACAAACACATGGAAGCTAAACAAAATGTTTCTAAATAACCAATGGGTTATTGAAGAAATCAAAAGGGAAATTAAAAAATTTCTAGAAACAAATGACAGTGAAAACACGACAACTCAAAATCTATGGGATGGAGCAAAAGCAGTTCTAAGAGGGAAGTTTATAGCAATACAATCCTACCTCAGGAAACAAGAAAAACACTGAATAGACAACCTAACTTTACACCTAAAGTAACTGGAAAAAGAAGGAAAAAAGCCCAAAATTAGTAGAAGGAAAGAAATCATAAAGATCCAAGTGGAAATAAATAAAAAAATGAAAGAAACAATAGTAAAGATTAATAAAACTAAAAGCTGATTCTTTGAGAAGATAAACAAAGTTAACAAACTCTTAGCCAGACTCATCAAGAAAAAAAGAGAGAATAATCAAATCAACAAAATTAGAAGTGAAAAGGGCAAGGTTACAACAGACAATGCAGAAATACAAAGGATTATAAGAGATTATTATGAACAACTATATGACAATAAAATATATAACCTGGAAGAAATGGACAGATTCTTAGAAAAGTTCAATCTTCCAAGACTGAACCAGGAAGAATTAGAAATTATGAAGAACCCAACTACAAGCACCGAAGTTGAAGCTGTGATCAAAAATCACCCAAAAAACAAAAGCCCAGGACCAGATGGCTTCACAGAAGAATTCTATCAAACATTTAGAGAAGAGCTAATCCCTTTCCTTCTAAAACTCTTTCAAAAATTGCAGAAAAAGGAACACTTCCAAGTTCATTCTACAAGGCCACCATCACCCTGATACCAAAACCAGACAAAGACAACACACAAAAAAGAAAACTACAGGCCAATATCACTGATGAACATAGATGCAAAAATCCTCAACAAAATTCTAGCATACAGAAGTCAGCAACACATCAAAAAGCTCATACACCATGATCAAGCTGGGTTTATTCCAGGGATGCAAGGATTCTTCAATATATACAAATCAATCAATGTGATACACCATATTAACAAACTGCAAGATAAGCATATGATAACCTCAATAGATGTATAAAAAGCCTTTGACAAAATTCAGCACTTGTTTATGATTAAAACTCTTCAAAAAATGGGCATAGAAGGAACTACCTCAACCTAGTAAAGGCCATATATGATAAGCCTATTGCAAACAATATTCTCAATGGTGAAAAACTGAAAGCATTCCTCCTAAGATGAGGAACAAGACAAGGGTGTCCACTTTCACCACTATTATTCAACATAGTTCTGGAAGTTCTAGCTACAGCCATCAGAGAAGAAAAAGAAATAAAAGGAATCCAGATCAGAAAAGAAGTCAAGCTCTCACTATTTGCAGATGACATGATACTGAACATAGAAAACCCTAAAGATAGTATCAGAAAATTACTACAGCTAATCAGAGAATATAGCAAAGTTGCAGAATACAAAATTAATACACAGAAATCATTTGCATTTTTACATACTACCAATGAAAAATCAGAAAGAGCAATTAAGGAATCAATCCCATTCACCACTGCAACAAAAAGAATTAAATATCTAGGAATAAACTTATATAAGGCGATGAAAAAACTGTATATAGAAAACTATAAGACACTAATGAAAGAAATAAAAAATGACATAAACAGATGGAGAGACATTCCATGTTCCTGGGTATGAAGAATCAATATTGTGAAAATGACTATACTACCAAATGCAATCTACAGATTTAATGCAATCCCTATCAATTTACCAATGGCATTTTTTCCACAAAACTAGAACATAAAATTTCACAATTCATATGGAAACACAAAAGACCCCAAATAGCCAAAGCAGTCTTGAGAAAGAAGAATGAAGCTGGAGGAATCAACCTTCCTGACTTCAGGTTATACTACAAAGCTACAGTCATCAAGACAGCATGGTACTGGCACAAAAACAGAAATACAGACCAATGGAACAAGACAGAAGGGCAGAAATAAACCCATATACCTATGTGTGCCTTATTTTTTACAAAGGAGGCAAGAATATATAATGAGGCAAAGACAGCCTCTTCAATAAATGGTGCTAGGAAAACGGGATAGCTACATGTAAAAGAATGAAATTAGAACACTTCTTTTAACACCATATACAAAGATAAACTAAAAATAGATTAAAGCCCTAAATGTAAGACCAGAAACTATAAAAATCTTCGAGGAAAACATAGGCAGAACACTCAGAGTGATATAAATCAAAGCAAGATCCTCTATGACCCACCTAGAATAATGGAAATAAAAACAAAAGTAAACAAGTGGGACCTGATTAAATTTAAAAGCTTTTGCACAGCAAAGTGTGCCATAAGCAAGGTGAAAAGACAACCCTCAGAATGGGAGAAAATAATAGCAAATGAAACAAATGACAAAGGCTTAATTTCTAAAATATACAAGCAGCTCATACAATTCAATACCAGAAAAACAAATAACCCAATCAAAAATTGGGAAAAAGACCTAAACAGACATTTCTCCAAAGAAGACATACAGATGGCTAACAAACACATGAAAAGATGCTCAACATCTCTCATTATTAGAGAAATGAAAATCAAAACTACAATGAGATATCACCTCACACTGGTCAGAACGGCCCTCATCAAAATGTCTACAAACAATAAATGCTGGAGACGGTGTGGAGAAAAGGGAAACTTGCACTGTTGGTGGGAATGTAAATTGATATAGCCACTATGGAAGTCGGTATGGAGATTCCTTAAAAAACTAGGAGTAAAACCAATCCCACTCCTAGGCATACACCCTGTGGAAACCAAAATTGAAAGAGACACATGTATCTCATTGTTCATTGGAACGCTGTTTACAATAGCTAGAACAAGGAAGCAACCTAGATGTCCGTTGATAGATGAATGGATAAAGAAGTTGTGGTATATATACACAGTGGAATATCTCTCAGCCATAAAAAGGAACACATTTGAGTCAGTTCTAATGAGGTGAATGAACCTAGAACCTATTATACAGAGTGAAGTGAGTCAGAAAGAGGAAGATAAATACTGTATTTTAACATATATATAAGGAATCTAGAAAAATGGTACTGAAGAATTTATTTACAGGGCCACAATGGAGAAACAGAGAATAGACTTATGGACATGGGGAGAGGGGAGGAGAGGGTGAGATGTATGGAAAGAGTAACATGGAGACTTACATTACCATAGGTAAAATAGATACCCAATGGGAATTTGCTATATGGCTCAGGAAACTCAAACAGGGGCTCTGAGTGGTGGGATGGGGAGAGAGATGGGAGGGTGTTTCAAAAGGGAGGGGATATATGTATACCTATGGCTGATTCATGTTGAGGTTTGACGGAAAACAGCAGAATTCTGTAAAGCAAGTATCCTTCAATAAAAAATAAGACTTTTTAAAAAATTGAGTAAAAAAAAAAAAGAAAAGAAACTGGCCCAAAATAGAGCCACATATGCTAAGCCCTCCAAGGACTTAACACCTAACCTAACTGCAGTTTCAATTGCTCCTTGGAGTGGAATTTTAAACCAATCAGTCTGGAATTTCCTCATCAAGACCAACCAGAGAATCTACTTAATAAGTCCTACCAGAAATAATCCACTCTTTTAACTTCTTATCCTACCCTCCTTCCTATAAAAGCCTTTCAGTTTTGTATAGAACCTTGGAGTACCATTCTATTTGATAAATGGGATGCATCCCTGCTAAGCTGCTAAGTCACTCTGTGTGATCCCATAGATGGCAGCCCACCAGGCTCCCCCATCCCTGGGATTCTCCAGGCAAGAACACTGGAGTGGGTTGCCATTTCCTTCTCCAGTGCATGAAAGAGAAAAGTGAAAGTGAAGTCGCTCAGTCTGTCCGACTGTTAGCGACCCCATGGACTGCAGCCCACCAGGCTACTCCGTCCATTGGATTTTCCAGGCAAGAGTACTGGGGTGGGGTGCCATTGCCTTCCCCGGGGATGCATCCCAGTTATCATAATAATAATAATTTGTGAATAATTATTCACGAATTATTGAATAAAGACAGACCTTCAAATTTACTCAGTTTAATTTTGTTTAATAATCTCCTCCTTCCCTGCTTTATGTTTTCTTACTACCATTACTAATTAGCTATATATATATTTTGCCTTGTCTTGTCTTGAAAGTGTGAAAGTGAAAGTCGCTCAGTCTAGTACGACTCTTTGTGACCCTACGGACTACACAATCCATGGGATTCTCCAGGCCAGAATACTGAGTGGGTAGCCTTTCCTTTCTCCAGGGTATCTTCCCAACCCAGGAACTAAACCCAGGTCTCCTGCACTGCAGGGGGATTCCTTACCAGCTGAGCCACAAGGGAAGCCCTGTCCGGTCACCACTTCATATTAGCATGTGAGGACACGAAGTTTGTCTGTTTTATTCACCACCGTATCCACTTTATGTAGAACATGTCTACACAGGTGTTCAAGCGATATTTGATGAATGAGAGAATATCTCTTGATTTCCTGTGATTCGTGTTTGTTGTTGTTGTTGTTGAATCACTCTGTCACGTCTGACTCTTTGCGGCTCTGTGGACTGCAGCATGCCAGGCTTCCCAGTCCTTCACCATCTCCTGGAGCTTGCTCAGGCTCATGTCCATTGAGTCGGTGATGCCATCCAGCCGTCTCATCCTCTGTTGTCCCCTTCTCCTGCCTTCAGTCTTTCCCAGCATCAGGGTCTTTTTCAATGAGTCAGCTCTGCGAATCACGTGGCCAAAGTACTGGAGCTTCAGCTTCAGCATCAGTGCTTCCAATGAACATTCAGGATTGATTTCCTTTAGGGTTGACTGGTTTGAACTCCTTGCAGTCCAAGGGACTCTGAAGAGTCTTCTCCAACACCACAGTTTAAAAGCATCCATTCTTCAGCCCTCAGCTTTCTTTACCAGCTTTCACATCCATACATGATGACTGGAAAAACCATAGCTTTACCTAGATGTACCTGTGCCAGCAAAGTTACGTCTCTGCTTTTTGATATGCTGCCTAGGTTTGTCATAGCTTTTCTTCCAAGAAGCAAGTGTCTTTTAATTTCATGGCTGCAGTCACCATCTGCAGTGATTTGAGAGCCCCCAAAATAAAGTCTATTATTGTTTCCATTGTTTCCCCATCTATTTGCTATGAAGTGAAGGGACCAAATGCCATAATCTTAGTTTTTTGAATGTTGGGTTTTAAGTCAGGTTTTTCACTCTCCTCTTTCACCTTCATCAAGAGGTTCTCCAGTTCTCCACCGATTCGCATTTAGATGGTCCCAAACAAAAGTATGGCACAAAGAGTGATGCAGTGGTAAGGAATCTGCCTGCTAAAGTAAGAGATGCAGATTTGATCCTTGTGTCAGAAAGATCCCCCAGGATAGGAAATGACCACCCACTCCAGTATTCTTGCCTGGGAAATCACATAGAGAGAAGAGCCTGGCAGGCTGTAGTCCTGAGTCAAAAAGAGTCAGACGTGACTGAGGCCTGAGCATGCACACAAGCAAAAGTATAGACCTGACATGTAAATAGTCAGTTATATTTCTACTCTGCAAAAATATTGCAACGAACTAAGAAGAAATACGGTATACCTCTGACAGAATGAAGATCTGAAGTTGTTTTTGCCACTTAAATGGTACTATGCTTAAGTTTCAGTTTTTTCACCTGTTAAACAGGATTCATAAAAAACCTGCCTTGTATGCTTATTCTGGAGTTGTCTTCTCCCTCAACTAGCTATCCAGACTTCTTTCTCAAGGGCTCCTGGGCTATCCTTGCTTCTGATGAACTGTCCTTCTAGATGGTATTAGCACATAAGGACAGAGTGAGTTCCTTAGACAGCAAGGAGATCAAACCAGTTTATCCTAAAGGAGAACAACCTTGGCTATTCCTTGAAAGGACTGATGCTGAAGCTGAAGCTCCAGTACTTTTTGGCCACCTGGTTCGAAGAGCTGACTCACTGGAAAAGACACTAACGCTGGGAAAGACCGAGGGCAAGAGGAAAAGGGGTCGCAGAGGATGAGATGGTTGGAGGGCATCATCGACTCAGTGGACATGAGTTTGAGCAAACTCCAGGAGATAGTGAAGGACAAGAAAGCCAGGCGTGCTGCAGTCCACGGGTTCACAAAGAGTCAGACTGGGCTGAGAGACTGAACAACAATGGGGTGAAAGGACTTTATGTAACAGCAGTGCAAGAGCTTGGTTTGACTGCAGTTTCAGGATAAGCCAACAGAGGGCATGACTACCAAAATCCGAGTAAGTAAGCTTAGTTGCATCTGCTAATAGTCTGGCCCTGGCTGGATCAGAACACATTTTGGGTGAAGCATCCTATTCTGGGGGTAAAACACTGTTTTGCATAAGTTATAAGATCTTCTAGAAATACTATCATATAAAGAATGAATGAACTGGGGGGATATTTAGGATAAACAACAAAAAGGAAAATGACAAAATGTCCTCTACACTTCCCAACAGTTTTCTTTCCTCTCCTCCCCAGCAAGTGTAGTGGAGGAATTATCTTTGCATGTGACTTAAGTAATCCTACCTCCTCTCAGCCTACATCATTTTCAAAAGCCCACTCCGTCCCAGCTGCCATCCCCAGGGTCTGACCCAGACTTCACGACCCCGTCTCTGGCTTTCCTCCTGCTGCTGGGCCACTCTTCCATCTCAGCTAGTCTACATACCCCTCATGGCTCAGGCCTGGCTGCGTCCCACTTGTACACTCAGGGTCTAGGGTACAGCATCCACATTCCCACAGCTTTCAATTCCAATCATGTGCTGACAATTCCCAGCTTAGCTTGTTATATCCAATTGCCAACTCAATATCTGCATTTTCTACCTCAAAGCCTTATTAAAATTAATACAACCAAATCCAAATTCTTGATCCAACAACCAAATCCCTTCAATTCATTTTCCTTTTAGTTTTCCTCTTCTGAGTGGATAGCACCTCCAGCTGCCTAATTAGAAACCCACCAGGTATAATCTTGAAAATACCTGATTGCTGGCTGGTGATTGCCCAGCTGGAAAGGTGCTAGGATGCTAACCATATTGATGCTTATTCTGAATAATCTACCACCAAATCCTCTGGACTCTACCTCCAACATATTTCTCAAGTCTGCTTTCTTGTCATCTCCCTAGTGACCATCCTAATTCAATCCATCATCACTGGTTGCCTTTTACCTGAAATCCCCACTTACTCTCTTCTACACAATACACAGTTATTGTTTGAAATATAAAATGGATAATGACCCTCCCCTGCTTAAAGCCTTTCAGTGGTCTCTCTATACAAGTGTCCTTTCCAGAATTACCCCTCTAATCCCATCTATATCATCCCCTCCTGCCCACATTCCACAATTCTTTCTGCCTGGAGTGCCTTCCTCCACCCAACCTAGTTTGGTCCCTGAAGCCAAACCAGCTGGCCTGGCATCAGCTTAAAAGTCACTTCCATTATATTAACCTTCTTTGATTACCTATGTTTAATTTTTCCTGTTTTCCTCTCTGTAGCACTCTGAATATATTCCTCACAAATTGTCATGATATTAATACATTTTGTATGATTGTTAACAGTCTTTCCAACCAGTCCATCCTAAAGGAAATCAGTGCTGAATATTCACTGGAAGGACTGATGCTGAAACTGAAACTGCTATACTTTGGCTACCTGATGCAAAGAACTGACTCATTGGAAAAGACCCTGATGCTGGGAGGGATTGGGGGCAGGAGGAGAAGGGGACAACAGAGGATGAGATGGCTGGATAGCATCACCGACTCTATGGACATGAGTTTGAGTGAACTCCAGGAGTTGGTGATGGACAGGGAGGCCTGGTGTGCTGTGATTCATAGGGTTGCAAAGAGTCGGACACAACTGAGTGAATGAACTGAACTGAACTGAACTGAAAACCTTCTTAAGGAATAGAGCACATGGGGTTCAATTTTCTGAATTTCCACAGAACAGAGTGAGATTGGTTTGGGGTCTTTTTAAGAAGAAAGAATTCTATCAACTAAGGCAGTTACAGAATGGAAAGGTTCAGCTGGTTAGGACATGAGCCCCCACAAAGGACGCACTCAAGTAGAGACTCAAACTCTATGGATTTAGGATATGGTGAAGGGGATTCCTACGTTGTAGTTGTTTAGTCACTCAGTCATGTCTGATTCTCTTGTGACCCCGTGGACGGTAGCCCGCCAGACTCCTCTGTCCATGGGATGCTCCAGGCAAGAATACTGGAGTGGGTTGCCATGCTCTCCTCCAGGGGATCTTTCAGACCCAGGAATCGAACCTGCATCTCTTATGTCTCCTGCATTGACAAGTGGGTTCTTTACACTAGTGTCACCTGGGAAGCCCATGTGGTGTCAGGCAAATCACCTGGTGAGAGGGTACAGACCTGGTCTTGGACCCTCACACCAGGAGATATGCCTCATCCTGCATATAATGAACGAGAGTCTACACATGGAGCCATGTGATCCATGGGGTCAGAAAGAGTCAGACACGACTGAGCAACTTCACTTTCACTTTCACACATGGACCCAGGAAGAGTGAAGGGCAGAGAGCCAAACAAGCAGCTGAAAGCAGAGCTGAACTTCACAGTGGGTGCTTAGCAACAGGAGGGAAAGATGCACCCTTACCCCCCAGTACTACATGGAGAGGGTTTGGGATGTAGGAAATACACACTCCATGGATGTTCTAGGAAGAAAGGTTTTGAACTTTAATAAACTTTCAGGAGCCCATATAAACGGTGAAACCGAAGTCATAGTTCTATTTGAGTAAAAGTCTAGCTAGAAAATACAAAAACATTTGGCAGCACCATCTTACAGGGTGGTAAGGCCTCTTGCTTAATCCCTACCCTGAAATAAAAGGGCCTCTCAACAACTGATAATATTAAATCCTAGGAGCAACTTAGGATCCCCCAGCTCCTGCCTATTTTTCAGAAGTGTAATACAAGGGGCTGGATAGGAAATGGGAAGGATTTTCACTGATAGTTTGGTCTTTTGCAGAGAAACAAAGAGATAAACCCATCATCCTCAGAATGACTGATAGCCCCAAGGCATCTGCATAAACAATCTTGGTCTTAAGAGTTGATTGGTCTTCCAGACTTGTAGAAGGAGATAATCTGATCTTGGAAAGGTATGCTCAGCTAGTTACAAGTTTGAGGAGACAAAGACTGGTCTGAGTCTTGGTTCAGCCCTGCTGTCTGAAGTGCTCTTTGCCCAGCAGCAAGCACCAGGGACCAGGCATGGAGGTAAGACAGGAAGACGGCTTAATTTGTGTGTTTAACTTGTGAGGAAGGAGGAGGCCATCACGCGAACAGGAAGTCTGCTCTTTTTTTTTATTGCTGTTGTTGTTGTTTAAAGTAAATCTTGAACTACTGGCTGCAAACTTCCACGGTAGATTCCGAGGACAGCAAATGTGTTCCTCACCCTGCAACAAGCAGGCTTGCCACTGCTGTCATCTAGTGTCAGGGGCAGACACAGACATTCTAAGTGGAGAGGGGGTGGGGGAGTGGACAAGGATTCTGGGGTAAGGCAGAGAGGCTTCCGGGTCCTGAGGTGATGAGGTCTAAGGTCTGTGCAACCTGAAAGAGCTGTGGTGCCTGGAGTCCTTGGACCTGGTGAGGGCGAGCTCCAACTTGTAGGACCCACAACCTATGGTCTGGCCTTTTTTCATCACTCAGGTCAGCAACCCTTCCCCTCATCCCTCAGGCCCCCAGGGGCCCGGAGGAGGCAGATGTGCTCTTTGCTCCCACTTACCCTTCACAGTCATTAGTTAAGTGAAGTCACTCAGTCGTGTCCGACTCTTTGCAACCCCATGGACTGTAGTCTACTAGGCTCCTCCGTCCATGGGATCTTCCAGGCAAGAATACTGGAGTGGGTTGCCATTTCCTTCTAACAGTCGTTAACCTGGTTCAAAACCTGCAAGTCCTCTAAGTCTCTGTTCTTCCTCATTGTTGCACATGGTGCTGTGATAAGCATCCCAAGAGAGGCGCTTTAAGATGGGGAACTAGATATGGAACTGCTGGGTGATGGGGATACGTGTATTAAATTAACAGAGTGTCCTAAGCTGCCATGTGGGTTCACCAGCTTAGACTCACAGATGCTTAATGAAAGTACGTTGTTTTCTCGTATCTCTGCAACTATGTTAGGGTCAAACATTCAGTAAATGTCTACCTGAACAGAGGGAGGCCACTGACCCAAAGGAGGAGGAGGAAGAGGAGGAGGAGGCCTCTTCCCCTGAGGAGAGGGAGACCACGGACTTGAAAGAAGGAAAGGAAGCTTCCCTACCTCTGGAGGGGCAGAATATTGATTTGGAGGACGAGGAAGCGGAAATCACTTCACCTGAGGAGGGGGAGACTTGTGAAAGGAAGGATGAGAAGGAAGTCACTCCACTCGAGGGCAAGATGTGTGAAATGAAGGATGGAGAAGAGGCCTTATCCTTTCAACTTACGGAACAAAGAGAGACCCGTGAATCCCCGGAAGAGGAAGAACCAATAAGCGTGTTTCCCCCTCCAAATGAATTCTCCCCTCACTCCGTGTTTCCCCCTCCAACTGCCCCAACCCCTCATTCCGTGTTTCCCCCTCCAACTGCCCCAACCCCTCACTCCATGTTTCCCCCTCCAAATGAATTTCCCCCTCCCAGAGCATTTCTCCTTCAGTATTTATCTCCTTAGATTTTTGTCTCCTCAAATCTTGACCTTAGGAAGGTATCTGTTCTGATATGCTCTCTCTTCATGCCTTATTTAGGGCCGTGTGGCATTTAAATTTTTTTGTTAAAAATAAAACTACGTTCAATCAGAATTGTATGTTCTATATCAGAGCCATGTATGTTGGTACATATTCTAACTGAATAATAAAATACAAGTCTTTATTGCATAGACCCTAGGCTAAGTACCTTTGCTCAAGAACAGGTTTGGGGTGGATTATGTTTTGAAGAATTGAGAAGTGAAAATATTTTCCAGGTAAGTATTTACATTGCATCAAATGTACATCCAGGACATTACAATGCATAAAAGCTTGAGCTTCTTGTGTAAAACTTTCCTGACTTGCTGGTCTTGTAAAGGAATGAGATTAGCCTTTAGATCTGTTAGGACCCAAATCTTATAATGAGCTTCCCTAGTGGCTCAGTGGCAAAGGATCCTCCTGCAATGCAGGGGACACAGGTTTGATCCCTAGGTTGGGAAGATTCCCTGGAGTAGGAAAGGGCAACCCACTTCAGTATTCTTGCTTGGGAAATCCCTTGGACAGAGGAGCCTGGTAGACTGTAGTCCATGGGGTCACAAAAGAGTTAGGCATGGCTTAGCAATTAAACAACAACAACAAAATCTTGTAGCAAAAAATACAAACTCCACACTCATGCCCAACCTGCAACCTAGATCCACAGTACAAATACCCTAGAGACAGAGAGAAGGACTGTCAGGTTAAGGTGACCCCTGAGAAAGCTGGCATCTTAAGATGAGGGCGCATTATAGGACAATCAAAATGAGCTTGCTTTGTCCCATGCCTGGCATTTGGTGTAACTTAATGGAGTAGAAAGCACATCTGATTAAAGCTTTTATTTAGAATCTAGTGACACTGATTCTAGTAACATCAGAATACACTGATTTTAATGCATCTGTTTTAAAAACATGGTCTGAAGCGTGAAATGTTTTAAGTTTGGAATGGAGTGAAAGTGAAGTCGTTCAGTCGTGTCCGACTCTTTGCGACCTCATGGACTATAAGCCCGCCAGGCTCCTCTGTACATGGGATTTTCCAGGCAAGAGTACTGGAGTGGGTTGCCATTTCCTTCTCCAGGGGGTCTTCCCAACCCAGGGATCGAACCCACATCTCTTATGTCTCCTGCACTGGCAGGTGGGCTCTTTATCACTAGGGCCACCTGGGAAGCAGTGACAGACAGACAGCAATAAAGAATCACTTATTTAATGCTTCCCTGGTAGCTCAGACAGTAAAGAATCTGCCTGCCAATGCAGAAGACCCCAGTACAGTCCCCGGTTTGGGAAGATCCACTGGACGAGGAAGAGGCAACCCATCCCAGTATTCCCGCCTGGGGAACACCATGGACAGAAGAGCCCGGAGGGCTACAGTCCATGGGGTCACCAAGAGTCAGACACGACTGAGAGCCTAACACTTTCACTTTCCACTTTATTTCATGCTCAACACTTATGATCCACTATTTTTACTAAATTTTACACCTCATTTAATTCTCACAGCAACCTTGGAAGAAAGGAGCAATGATCCAGTTTCCTAGAGGAAGCTGAAGAGTTAAGAGGATTCAAAAATACTCAGCTTTCTGACACTAAAACCTACATGTCCTACAGAACTTACCTGAAGTCATCATTTCAACTTTCAAACCTTCCCTGAAGTTTATCACCCCCTTTCTGGCACCACTTGGCTTTCTACCCATAAGGAACCCTCACAGAAAGCTGGTCTTAACGTTGGCCATATAATAAGTCACGTGGGAAGCTTTAAAATATTCCGAAGTCCAAGCCACATCCCAGACCAATTAATGCCATGGGGTGAGACCCAGGAACTGAGTCAGCGATTTGATTGGGCAATCAAAGTTAAGAACTACTCACATGTACCTTTATAAAGAGGGGATACTGGTAGGGTGAGATGGGTATTCCAGACATAGAGAAAAGAGCAGTGCAAATCTTTGCTCATCTCTAAAGGATGCACTACCCAATGGGTTTCAGATTGCTCTCTGAACTAGAAGCATCAGCAACACCTGGCAGCTTGTTATAAAGGGAAATTTGTGGATCCACCCCAGTCCTTACAGAATCAGAAGCTCTGAGAGTGGGACCCAGCAATGCATCTGTTTAACAAGCCCTCCAGATGATCCTGGAGCATGCTGAGGTTTGAGAAGCACTTTTCTCAAATGTCAAAATCACTTCTTTATTCATTCATAGAAAATGACTATCCTCAAAGGAAAGCCATCAGACTCAAATGCTCTGAAACACTTCTTACCCTCTTTTTCAGAGATAACATCACCTCCATCTTTTTTTTCTATGTCCTTTGCTCCCAACTACTCCTTTGCATTCTACTGACTTGCCACCAACTTCGAAAGAGAGAAATCAATTATTTTAAAGATTGCCAGTGATTGATCTGACAGCTGCCTTCCCACAGTTTTACTTACTTTTGTCTCATTGTAAGTGTGGTGTTCTTAAAATTCTTTTCTCCTTTAGGGTCTAGGACCTATATTCTTAACTCCTGGTTCTTTTCAATTTTCTAGGATATTTCCTTTTGTGTGCATATGATTTAAAATTAAGTAATACAGTACATGTTAAAAAATTCAACACTCTTATTCCCTAGAGACATACTGAATATTTCTCTTTTCAATTCTAGAGATATAAGCTAAATAATACAGTTTATAAGACTACTTTGAACTTTATCATCTTGATTACGTCTATAGACTACTCGATCACATCTGTAGACTACTTATTCCAACAGATGAAAATTTAGCTTGCCAAAAGTTTACACTTACCTTTTATATTTTTAAGTTCTACTTGTTTCCTGTGTTTCTTTAGATATATTAAACACTTAAATCTTTGCAGTTTTCACAATTTCCAACAACCTTATTTCAACTTCAAAGATTTAACTCTCATATTTTCCTATGAACACATCTCAAACTGTCATGCTACTAATATTTCATGCATCATGATGTTTCATTCTATTGGTTTTATTATGCCTTACATAAATGTTATTCATATTGAGCTGACTACTGTTGTATGTTTACATTTCTCTCCCCTTTTCTTTGGTACAAGTTTATTGTCCTCAAGGTTAATAATAATCTCATTTTGCTTAATTTTTTATATATTATAATAATTCAGCCCCAAACTTTCCACCTGACCTTAAACCTCCAATGCAATATACAAGGTAATCCATCTGTCCCTCTTTTTTCCCTTCTTTAATTCAGAGGCATCTCTTTTAGAGTCTTCTGGTCTCCCTGCTTCAATTTGGATAAATTGTTCTCTCTTCCTGCTGCATAGCTGTCCTAGGACTTCCCTGTTCCTCAGCTTTGGATCCACTGGCTTCCCTCTCTCTTACTTTCCTCTTTTGTTGGAGTATATCCTAAAGTAATTTTCTCAGGGAGCAGAAGAGAGTCAGAAGAAGTCAGGGGGATTAATAAGTGTGTGTCTGGGAGGTCCTTGAGGGCATCTTCCAGAACAGACACAAACAAAAACTGATGTAAAAGGGCCCAACTGCTGGTTAGGAGAGACATGCCATGCTCAAGATTATAATATAGAGAAAACAGGGACTTCTCTTGGGAGCCCTAGACTGAAAATGAAACAGAAAAAATAAGACACAGGATTAATTCAGGAGATGCAGCGTCCAACATCGAGGAACTGACAAAAGAGAAACAGAAAGAGAAAAAGCAAGCAATGAAGTAAATTTAACTTAAGGTCCATTAATAAGTGGACAAGTTAGATAAAGGAAGAAAAATACTTGTACGCTACATTCTAAAGCTTTCAAAGAGAAAAGCATAAGCTATTGGGTTGGCCAAGAAATTCCTTCTCCTGCTGTCCATAGTGAAGTCGCTTAGTCGTGTAAGACTCTTTGCAACCCCATGGACACCAGGCTCCTCCATCCATGGGATTTTCTAGGCAAGAGTACTGGAGTGGGTTGCCTTTTTCTTCTCCAGGGAACTTTCCAACCCAGGGATCGAACCCAGGTCTCCCACATTGTAGACAGACGCTTTACCGTCTGAGCCACCAGGGAAGTCCACAGTTGTTGCTGATTCCAGGTCTTATTCTCTGTGTTTGTCTCTACTGTTTCATTTATTCAACCAATAACTATGAAGTACAATGTGTCAGGCAGTGGGAATGTCAACCCCAAGCAGTTGTGGATGGCTATATTTATCCCATTTCCAGCACTGAAGTCTCCCCAAGCTTTGGCAGCACACTTCCTCTGTCTGCTGGATATCTCTACCTTGGGTGCCTCCAAATAAAACATTCTCTTCTCTCCCAACATACCCTTCCTGTATTTCTTAGTTTAGTTACTGCTGCCTTAATCCACAGTCTATACACTAAAAAAGTCTGGATCCAGAGAAAGCCCCACAGGCTCCTGTAGTGACAAAAATCCCTGATACACTCATTTTATCTTCCGTGTTCTCAAAGAAAGAGATAAAAACAAAAATTTCTATGAGTCTGGGTTACCTGGCTTTGTCCAAAAAAAGACTGTACGGTAATTCATAGACAAAAGTCCTAAACCAGGCAAACTTTCAAAACCAGGCAAATCTAGGCAAACTATACCTCCAAATATAGTTGAGAATATTTAAAATGACCCTTACATCCAAATAAATTCCCACTGACCAATTTTTATTTGACAATAAGATACCATCAGACTTCAAAGGCAGAAAAAGCTGCTTCTCTATTATACCTGCTGCTGCTGCTGCTGTCAAGTCACTTCAGTAGTGTCCGACTCTGTGTGACCCCATAGACGGCAGCCCACCAGGCTCCCCCATCCCTGGGATTCTCCAGGCAAGAATACTGGAGTGGGTTGCCATTTCCTTCTCCAATGCGTGAAAGAGAAAAGTGAAAGTGAAGTCGCTCAGTCTGTCTGACTGTTAGCGACCCCATGGACTGCAGCCCACCAGACTACTCCATCCAAGGGATTTTCCAGGCAAGAGTACTGGGGTGGGGTGCCATTGCCTTCCCGGCTACTATACCTAGCACTAGCAATTTAAACTATGGGAAGAAACTTCCAGAAGTGTTGGTGGTCTCCTCCACTCTCTTCCCCTTCTCCACCCCACAGTCTGCTGACCCAGACCTAATCTCTCCTGGGCTCTCAGCAGTTGCTGATCGCTTCGCATGTGCACCAACAAGAAGTACTTTCCATAACATCAGACACAATGACCTGACCTTCCTACTGCTCTGCTACTGGGCTGGCTCACCTGATAATGAAAATAATCACCTACTGACAAGTCAGCTGTGATAATGTATTGCTGGTACCACTCCATGCACACTGTTTCAATTAAAGTGAATACAACTATGCAACTGAAAGGCGTCTGACACAAGATGTATGAATTTCCCGAGTTCTGTCTAAAGCTTTTGGCAGCACATATGCCCCATACCCATGCCCATACACATACAGAGTTGTGTAGATCACAACTGTCAAAATCCCAAAGGATTCTATTAAGTTTTTAACAGCACCTGTTAGACAATAACACCACCATCTAATGTGATTAACTCAAGAGAACATTTTGAAACCAAAAGTCATTTTCTTAAAATGAAGAAATAGGAAAAATAAAGAATCCCTTCAGAAGTATGTAAATAGTGGCAATTTGGCTGAATGGAGCATTAAATTCTGCATAGGGAGACCATGAGCTCATTTCCACTTAAGGTACTTTACATAGTGAATATCATACTTTCACATTGTGTCACATTCTTTGTGAAGAAGATGGAGCTGAATAAATTACACTGGAAAATAAAAATGTCAATAATACTAGATTCCACTAAGGCAAACACTTTCCCCACTCCCTCCCCCTCCCCCCAACCCCCTCCGGTACATAGTTATCCTTTGAAACAACTTATTGGTAAAATCCTGTATAACTAATGGGCCACAGCTCTGGGATTGAAGAGCTGCACTTGCATGGCCTCTAGGGGTCAGCATAACTCGAAGGAATGGCAAGAGCTGGAAACAAGGAAAAGCCAGGATTTGCAGGCTCTGAGGAAGACTGAGGGGTGGAAGGTGGAATGACAGGTAACCCCTGAGGATGAGGACATGAGGAAGCTGTCTCTACAACTCTACACCCAGTTCACTGTTTCCATTTGTGTTCAACAGAAACTTGGGGACCCAGATCATTGAATAATACGTTGCCTATCACATAAACTCCCTGGAAACCCCTGGCAGTATTTTATAATTCCCTTCCTATGTGTCGAAAGCCACCGACTTTTGTTAAATGTCTGTCTTGGCACTTTCGACTTAGACCTCTGAGATGGTGAGACTTAAGCACCATAAATTGTTCCTCCCCAAAGTAACGGTTTTTCAGTTCGAACTTAAAGACTAGAATGATTAGAGGGGGTGGCTAGCCCTTTCTCTGAGATACTAAATGGTGGGTTTTATTCTTTTTACCTATCAACCATTTAATATTACCCCTGCAGAAGGATGGCGTTTATAATCATAGATTTTGTGGGGAGCTCAGTAATGAAGCTGGCTGCCAGTACGCTGCTCTAGCTCACTGCATGACATCAATCTCAGAGATATTCGAAGTGCTGAAAGAGAAGGAGGGGTGACTGAGAGCACACTTTGTTTTTACTTCCTGGTATATTTCCCTGTGCCTCTGGAGAATACTCTTGGGGACCACAGCTGAAATATGATTGTCTGCCTTAGTTGGTGACTACTATGCAGTATTTAGCAGTGCTGGCAATCATTATATGCTACAGAAAAAAAGCACTGTTACTTTTCCTGTCCTTTAAAGGACTGGAAGAAATGGCACTTGGGCAGTTCAGACGCAGTTTTGGGGTATAAGAAAAGAAATCATTTCCTATTCCATGCAAACTCTGATTTACAAAAGAACACCAGAAGCTAAAAGCCTTGTTGATTTATCACGTGAAGCAAAGAGTAATTTTTCTCCCCTTGTTATGCTTTCATATAATCATGCTCACTGCCTGTATGGGTGGCATTAAAGAATTTCTGAATAAAAATAATAATTTCTTGCTTTCAACCTTCATAATTCACATCAGCAAGCACCCTGCTGGGCGGTGATGCCTCCTGCCAGTGACGCTCAATCGTTTTTGCTCGCCACTTATCTGCCTCTCCCAGCTGCGTGTTCCATTGATCGCAATACCTGCAGGATAATGCGCCCGTAGGCGTTCTTCAGCAGATTAACCACGTCTGCGTGAGACAGCCCATCCAAAGGTTGCCCATTAATGCTGACAATCCGATCTCCAACCTGGAAGTACAAAAGTGGGAGAAAAATCACTATCATTAAGAAAAATTAAATTTGAGAAGAATGCTTAAAATTCTTTGTAAGTCGTATTTCCCATTTGTGGCTATTGTGAAGATTCTGTTTCTACTGTGTATGCATGCTCCAGAAGCATGAGGAATTTTTATGGCTTTCGCCCAAATACAGACCAATCAGAGAAACAAGAAGGGGGTCAGATTTGATTATTAAAAGGCCCGGCAGGCCACTTTTGTAGCTGGGTAATGGTGGTGTTGCATACATCCATTTGCTAGTAATAGTGGGGCGCACAAATTACCTGTTCAATGAAGCTCTAATGAGGAAGCCAAATATTTTCTGCTTTATTTTTTTCTACCTAAATTAAGATTAAGGCATGATGTGGGGGGGAATCATAAGAATGTTGATGCTTTTGGTGGAAGGAAGATTCTAAGGTCAAATCTTTCTCAGGTGAAAATCAATTTCAGGTGGAATGTAGTACTAAAAATGATATGGGAAGCTTTGCAAATGAGCTGCAATTTCATCTTTCGCTGAGAAGCTTTGATATAAACAATAATATTTTTATATGCTGAGGGACACAATGAATTTCAGGTACAAACTGTCTCCAGTGCATTTTGCCCACAGTGTGGGCCTCTGATGGCTGCTGGAATTCCAGTTTAAACCACTGCTCCTGGCAACCACGTCCTCTCTCACCCCACCCCATCACATGATGTGAGCACTTCCCCACCCGCTCTGTTTACTTTAAGCTTCTGTGTCCGTGCAGCCACACCGCTGGCCTGAATCATGGCAATAAATATTGGGATATCTCCTAAGGGACTTCCTTTTCCTCCAGCAATGCTGATTCCAAGGGCATCACTGGGCTCCTAAAAAAAAGAAGAAAAACAATGCTTATATGTTTAACAAAGAGTCACAACCTGATGGTCCTCAGAGAGTTGCTGAACAAAATTCCTCTGTGACACAGGAGGTCAGGTGAGCATAGGAATTAACTTCAGTGCTTCTGAAGTCAGAAAGACCAGTGTTTCAGCTCTTCATTAACTATAGTACTTAATTAGCTGGGACAGGGGGATGAGGGGCGGTGTCCTAGGAAGTTCCTTAATCTCTTAGAGCTTCCATCTCTTCATAAAGTGGGAAGAAAACCACCTACCTCAGTGTTGATTTGCAGATTAAATGAGGTGATGTAGTACAGTCCTGGACCACAGAAAAAGCTCAATAAAATGCAATAGTAGGAGTAAAAAATTTAAAAAAAGAAAGAGAAAAGCAAACCCTATGCTACTGCTGTTTAGTGGCCAATTTTGATGCAGACTTGGCAAGTATATCCTCATATGGTGTTTATGATTAAATTACCGCACATATCATGCTCTTCTGGGTGTGAACAAACACACTTGGCTCTGAAGGAGCTGCAGAACTGAGTTAGAACAAAGGATCTTCAAGGACGCCCACTGTAGTGACTACAGAGTTTGGAGAGAGAAGTAACACGTGGCGGAAAATGTTCCCTAAGATTATTAGGTGAGACCATTTGGCTCACTCTGACCCTGCTGAAGAGACCCTGGCCTTTGTCCAGGTTTCTCTTACACGTATATCACAGGGTTAATATTTTAAAACTCACTAAAAGAACAAATGGTAAGTTCCAGTTTCAATGTGGTGGCACACATACCCTAAGACATCTTGCTCCTACTGATTAAAATGAAGACCTTTTGCCAAAACTTAGAGAACAACTACCTGAGGTTTCTGAAAAGTAAAGAAACTCAAATTGTGGTGGAGAGCTAAAATCTGGAGAAACAATAGCAGAGGGTGTATTTTCTAGTTGTTTTCTGTACAGCTTTGACCTGAAGTCCAGGTGCTATAAAACTGGCTGTTGTTGTATTCAGTTACTCAGTCGTGTCCAGCTCTTTGCAGCCCCCCGGACTGCAGCCTGCAGGCTCATCTGTCCATGGAATTTTCCAGACAAGAATACTGGAGTGGGCTGCCACTTCCTCCTCCAGGGGATCTTCCCGATTCGGGGATCGAACCCCGAGTCTCTCGTGTCTCCTGCATTGGCAGGTGGGTTCTTTACCGCTAGTTTCACTTGGGAAGCCCCCATAAAGTTGGTGCAAATTGTTAAAACTTTGAAGTTAACTCATCTTTTTGGTCAGGGGAAACAGGAAAAGGAGACTCGATGGCTGGAGAATGAAGGAAGAAAACTAGAGCAGAAACAGTCAGAGAGAGAGATCCTGGGAACCCATGGAATTCTGAAGCTCAACTCTAAGCCACACTCATGAGGGACAGCCCCACACTCAGGAACTGAGCTGAGATTTGAACCACCACTCACCAAAGGTACTATAACTTGCAGTATGAGCCTAACTGGGTGGATACCTGCTAAAACATAAACAACATTCTTCAGGGTCTATATAGCATAACATTCAGCAGGGTCGGAAAAACCCCAAGTTACTTGACATACAAAGAACCAGGGAAAGGTGACGAATTTTCTTAAGTTCTTTCAAATATTGTAGGACAGTTTAAAGCCAAGATGATACCATTGTCTGGCAGGGCTCGCAAATTATGCTGCTGTGAATATATGATAACAAGGACATACATGTTAGGGGAGTGGTTTGGGAAAAAGGACCTACAGGGTTGCAAAGCTTCTGTAGTTTTACCCGATCACTTAAAACTATACATAGGTCAGTGTGCTTCAATTTTACCTCGGTAAAGTTGGAAAAAGGAAAAAGAACAGAATGATCAAAACACCATACAAGAAAAAACTTCAACACCCTGTTTTCCAAAGTCTGTGCCCAGCTTCTATATGCATCTGAATGCATCAATAGTAAAGCCCTACATGCAAATGGCAAGATGCGTTATATTATAAAGTTTCTGCTCTGACTATATGTAGAAAAACAGGGTGGGTAGGAACTGGCCTTTTTATAAAAGCCTGTAAAAACAAGCAGCTGAAATGACTAAGAAAACAGAAAATGATATGCTATAAATCTTGGAATGAGAAATTTATGGAATAATTTGGTTATGTTCAAATTCATTATGATGTTTCTTTAATTTATCCATAATTATGCGCATATTGGTAATTTTAACTTCACCATCCAAGGAACATTTGAGTTGCCACTCTGGTGGAAAGATACTTCGAATAATCAGGCAGATTTAGTCAAAGTTGTAGCCAATAATAAAGCATTCCACTTCCTGGACATTCATGATGAACTAGGTACTCTGCTAAGTACACTGTGTGCATGACCTTATTAATCCAAACAAAAAACCTTGTGAGGTGTTATAAGCCCAATCTACAGATGAGCAAACTGAGCTTACTCGCCAAAGGTCATAGAACTAACAGATGGTAAAGTGTCTTTAAACATAACTCTAATTGAGTCCAGAGAACCCAGTTACACTGGATATCACTTTACTACAGCTGAACTATGAATTTTTTTCATTACTTCTTGAATCCCAAATTTAATAATAAGCATGAGCAAAATAAAAGTGCTTCCTAACACTGTGCATATCACATAGGAGTCTGAAAATTAGGATTTGATGATTTTATGAACTGAAATGCATCCTACACAGTCTTCTCCAGAGAGCAGTTTAGCATTATGTATAAAAGCCTTTAAAAAACAAATGTGGATTTTGACCCAACAATTTCATTTCTAAGAAATAATCCTAAAGAAAACACCTATGATATGAGCCAAAAAGAAAATACAAAGACATCTTTTGCTATAAAAGATGGCAAAAGTTGAGAAATATGCTACTTGTTTAATAAGAGGACATTGGCTAAGAAAAATTACAGCATATTCATATGATGGAATACTATGCTAACTGACAAAAATCATGCCATATGCTGTCAAAAATACTGACTTGCATGACTAAGAGTCCATGCTGTAAAGTAAAAAGGCAAGCTACAACAGTACATCTAATTAATACCATTTTTTGTTTGTTTTTGTAAAACTTAAACATGGTACACAAAATGAAGTGGATGGGATGCACCAAAAAATTCACAGGAGCCGTGAATGTGCTTTGCTTTACTTTTCTAAGTATGTCTGTGTTACACAGACCATATATTTACTTCAGTAACTTAAAAGAACACACTAACAATCCAATACATTGCATTGAGGGGAAGATGTACATATTATGCAAATCCAAAACAAATCAGAAAAAAAAAAAAAAAAAACACCAAAATCATTGACTTACCCTGATTATCTCAACAGTCCTTGGTCCCACATCTATGCCTATAAAGAAGCAACTAATTAACTTTTTAAAAGTAAGAGATAACATATCTAGGATATAATACTGTCCCATGAAAATGGCATCATTTTCTAGGTCTTTAAGGAGAGAATACTGAGGCAAGAAGGCATTATACCCTTTGTCAAAATTCTAACTGGCGACCATCTATCAGGGGTTAAGTCCTCTCTTTTTAACAAGTCCTTCTGTTTGAGATAGATGTGGCCATAATCACTTGGTCTGACAAAAGCTGATGGACTGTAGCAGCAGTTGCCTGGAATATGGTGAGTAAATGCCTTGGAGGCTGAGCCATTGGTGTCTCACAGCACATTTTTCTGCCTTAATCAAAGATAACTTTACCCAAGGAAAGACTTAAAAACCCCCTTCCGTGCCCCACTCATGATGGGATATGCACTCTGACCTTCCTTGAGTGACCCATAATCTTTAAATTTTCTCTTTGGAAATGGTTTTACTTTATGAAGTACTTTAGATTTCTGCTTTTCTCCTTTTCATGTGTAAAGTTAAGGCACAATTCAAACACATATCTCTATGGCTTTCCTTCCTTTAGAACAAGGCTTTCAGAAAGTCTGGGGCTCATATGGCTGTGTTCAAAGGTTTAAAAACGTTTTTGCTATACACCTGAAACTAACACAACATTGTAAATCAACTATACTCCAGTAAATTTTTTTTTTAATTTTTATAAAAAATTGGGTAACAGGATGGTTTTGCTGACGGTGTGTCTGAAGTAATACCTGAATTTTGGGGGGAAGGATCTGAAGCTCGTTTTGTGCCAACCAGGTTTTGCAGGCTGGTGATGACAGGAGCCAGGGAAGGATGGAAGCTGCTTTGTGTGCTATGCTGACTCCCCTGAAAAGGAAACTCAGTGGTCAGTTTTACAAATCCATACTTATTATTACTGTTTTACTTACTGAAGGAACGATAGCCATGTAACAGAAAATTCTGTGGAGGCCAAAAAAGAAAACAAAAAGGAAAACTCACACTCCCTCTCTCATCACCCTAAATAACCCCATTAAACCTTTGCTCCACTACTTTCTCCATTTGTGTGTTTTTATACGTGGTTTCAATCATCAAGGTAGGACGCATGCAGTACTTTCAGCTTTTTGTGCGCCACATGAAATCAGAAACATTTTCCTAGTGTGTTACACAGTGTTTACGTATGATCAGTTAATGACACTAAGTGTCAGTGGGGGGTGCAGTTAACATTTATTTTCTTATTACTCAAATACATGAGCTGTTTGGTAAAACAAGCTCTGGGAATTGGTGATGGACAGGGAAGCCTGGCATGCTGCAGTCCATGGAGTCATAAAGAGTCGGACATGACTGAGCAACTGAACTGAAAATCTAGATTAACAGGAACTTGATTATATAGAATGCTCAACTGTAAGAAAATACAGCAAATATCAAGGGAATATGTTATTTTAGGAATATTAGCTTTTTCTCAAAGATTTTGCTAGAGTTGGTAATAATTCAGCTCAAGCTGCTCTACCTCCATTGTGCTAAGTCACTTCAGTCGAGTCTGACTCTTTGTGGCCCTGTGGACCATAGCCCATCAGGCTCCACTGTCCACGGATTCTCCAGGCAAGAATACGGGAGCGGGTTGCCATTTCCTCCTCCAGGGGGTCTTCCTGATCTAGGAATTGAACCCAAGTCTCTTATGTCTCCAGCACTGGCAGGCAGACTCTTTACTACTAGTGCCACCTTCATTACTGTTCTTTTAAATAAAGCTAAGGCAATGGCAGCCCACTCCAGTATTCTTGCCTGGAAAACCCCATGGACGTAGGAGCCTGGTAGGCTGCAGTCCATGGGGTCAGTGAGAGTTGGACACGACTGAGCGACTTCACTTTCACTTTTCACTTTCATGCATTGGAGAAGGAAATGGCAACCCACTCCAGTGTTCTTGCCGGGAGAATCCCAGGGACGGTGGAGCCTGGTGGGCTGTTGTCTATGGGGTTTCACAGAGCCAGACACAACTGAAGTGACTTACCAGCAGCAGCAGCAATGTTTATCTAAATAAATTTAGATAATCTATAGTCATGTTTGGCTGGGGCTATTTAATGAAAATCATATGCACAGTGAAGGATCTTCGCAATGCACACAATGACATCAATAATGAATAAAGAACTTTTTTTAATCAAATTCTCAAGGTTATGCCTTAACTGCCTCAAAATTTTAAAGTAAATCTAAGACTACAATTATCACCTGACAAATTATAATTTGATCCATTTCCTTAGTATGATGCAAGTTGTTTAATATTTTAACGTTCCTTAAATATGAAACATTTAAAATTTATAGAAAAGTTGAATGATACAGTAGACATACTACCCAGATTCCAAAATTAATACTTTACTATATTTTCTTTGTTAGGGGAAATGTTTGGGAATAGGTTCCTCTTTTTCTCCATCTGGGTCATGTGCTGGTCTTCAGCTCTTGAAGATGCAGGACACTTTCTTTTGAAAGCCTGCTACTGGCTTCCTTCCCATTAGCTACCTATCAGTACAGATGCATTTCATGTGGGTCTTACTTTTAAGGATAAAGTAAGGATAGAATATATTTGCTGTTTTTCTTAACATTGAATTAAACTTCTATCCTCTGAAATGAAAATTCTGTGTAAAAAGGTTAGAGAAAAGCATTTGGTACTTCGTTCCAGGTTTCCAAAATATGACAGCTCACATTTACCTACCAGATAAATGGTAATGGTGGGCTTTTGAATGGTAGAGTCTCTAAATTTGTTATCTTTGTATTTCACCTGAGTATGAACTTTATTAATCTCCTGGATGCATATATACAATCTTCAAGGACAGAAATCCAGTTCTACCCACCACCGCGGACTTCCCTGGTGGCTCAGATGGTAAAGCGTCTGTCTACAATGCAGGAGACCCAGGTTCGATCCCTGGGTTGGGAAGATCCCCTGGAGAAGGAAATGGCGATCCACTCCAGGACTATTGCCTGGAAAATCCCATGGACAGAAGAGCCTAGTAGGCTACAGTCCATGGGGTTGCAAAGAGTCGGACACGACTGAGCGACTTCACTTCACTTCTTCACTTCACCCACCACCCCACCTGTCAGTTCAAACTCTTTTTAACACACCAGGGCTCCTTGTACCCCTTTGTGCTTCTGTCTATGCTACATTCTGTCTGGGAGGCCTCCTCGTTCTCTTCAGTTTATCAAACTCCTTTTCTTCCGTGTCACCTTCATGTACCCTATAGGAAGAAAATTTCATCTCCAGTGTTGTCTATTCTACATTGTAACCCCTATGTGCAATGGGGCTTTGATGAAATCACTTAAGTTGAATCTTCCATTATGGAAGAAGCCAAGACAACTAGTAGCTTCCCCAAAGGCTCAACTAGTAAAGAATTTGCCTGCAATGCAGGAGATGGAGACATCGTTCAACTCTTGGGTTGGGAAGATCCCCTGGAGGAGGAAATTGCAACCCACTCCAGTATTCTTGCCTGGAGAATCCCATGGACAGAGGAGCCTGGTGGGCTACAGTCCATGGGGTTGCAAAGAGTTGGACACAACAGAGCGATTGAGCCCACGCCCCCAAGACAACTATTTTCAATCTCAAGTTCCCACTTTTGATACAAGTCTGATCAGAATTTTCACCATTTATTGATGTCTAGAATCCTACTGCACCACTGTCTTTTAATACACATGATATTTGCTGCCCATTACATAAGGCAGAAATGTAAATACAACAACAAAAAGCCTCCCAAACTTAACTATGTTTACTTGGTTTGCTTGCCCTAAAAATTATCTAAGATAAGCCAACTAACCTGTGATTCTATCTGAACAACGGTATTTTTCTTCACTCATTTCCTAATATAAATGAGGCAAAAGGGGCAGCTAATAGGATTCCAGAAGCACCTGTGGGCTAACCATAAAATCAGAATGCCTTCCAAACAAAGGCCTTGGAGAGGTTTTAAGTCTAAGGAAATCAGGAAAGAGACCAAAAGTCATCATGCTTTTAACCTCAAAACAAAAGCCCATCTAATAACCCACAAAGGGGATTAGGGGGTCACATGTACATTTCTATAGTTTAATTATATATGAAATAAGACGTAATATATAGTCTACCATTTTGATTTTGTCAGACATCACAGTCAAAAAAAAATACAGTGAAATATACTTTGTTAGAAAAAAAAGTGGCATTTACATCAGCATTTCAAATAAACATGAGATGTTTGCTAACACACAAAATATCACCCACTAAGGCCTCCCTCCTACAGGAGAAACCCCCATACTTTGCTCTCCCAGGAATATACCATTAACTGCCCTCAGCATGTGTGAGTGGCTATTCACAAGTTAACTTTACAGCAATATTTAATTGAATGAATAGAACAATGTTGTGCTAATGAGGGTCAAATTGCCACCAGATGTTCTTTTTTAAATAAACACAGCTGTGTACATGCAATGCCTAGGCAATATAGAATAGTGGAAGAGAAAAGTGGTTCTAAGAAAATATTTGCAGGCAATAAAGGAGAGAAAAATTTAGGGCTTAATGAGTTTCCATCCCACCTTTTATTTTTTATTTCAACCACATTAAAGTACACCAAACTTAGTGTAATGGATATGTTATATATTACATATGATTTCCAAACGATCATTTATGAAATGGGAAAATTTTGCCCAATTGGGACAGGTGAGTGAGTGAGTCTAACAGGAAGCCATCACCAACCTGACTGTTCTGTGATGTCTTCCTCGAGGAGGTCCAGGAGCCAGCTCGGAGTCTTCCAATCTCTAGCTGCACAAGTCCCTGTGCACACTGGGGAAGACAAGAAAAGAACAGTGGAAACCAGCAGCATCTGTGTCCTAAATTATTATGGTAGTGGCTCCACTAATCTCTGCAGCCAAGGACATAAATGGCTGATGAAGGCCACAGGTAGAAAGGAAATTCAGTCATCAAAAAAAATCACGTAAGGTCACAAAAAGTTATCAACTCAGTGCTACTCATCTCACGATTTCCTGACTTCTTCAAACATGTTAAAAAGATTATATTTCAATTCACCTCCTTTCTCTTTCTTTTTCCTTGTGATGAAAGCATTTGTGAACAGTGAAATGATGAAAACAAAGCAGTGAAAAAGAGGATGGGAAGAAATCAAACACAGAGATAACAGATGGGTAATCTGATAGAAGTCCTCTCTTGAGTAATAACTGATAGTTAACTATTTTAGAAAATCAGGATTTTAAAAGAAACAGAATTCATTTATTTTGTAAAAGCTCTTACAATAACTATTATTTGTGAAACAGAATAAGATACACCTGATGAGAGCTGAATGGCCATTTACAAGGATTTTTATTCACCAGTTTCTTCCAAGGCAGGTAGGGTCCATGTGGCAGAAACAGTCAGTTGGAAGAGAATCCTGAGCCCTAGTCACTCTACAGCCTCAGTGAAAAAGAGCTTGAGAGACAGAAAAACTCCTCAAGCACAGCTCTGGTATCTGGGCATGCCACTCTACTTTGTCAGGACTTCATTGTGAGATGGAGGATTTGGTCTTCAGCATCTTTAATAGTCTTTTGAGCAATAATAGCTGAATTTGATGAATTCATGATAATATAGCCCAAGAGGAAAAAGGATACATTTTGTGACTCCAGGAGAACCTATCCCATCGAATGATTTTAGAGGACAACTGCAGGTACTTGGAATTCTCAAAAGTAGTGAAAAACTAGCTTAAATCTCCAAACAAGGTTCCCTTCAATCCTGTTAGTCAATACGATAGCTTTCTTTAGGAGCTATTCCTAATTGGTCAAAATAATCAGAGATTAGGTCTCTAGTAAAAAACTAGCATCAATGCATTTTACAAAATTCAACACATTTATAAAAAAGCTAAATTAGAACCACTCCCACTGGACTTGAGTTATACCAGCCAGGCAGAAAGCAGCTACGGACTCACCTTGAGGATAGTGGCCACTGTCTCCTGGGAAGCACTTCTCATGTCCTCCCCATTCACAGATAAGATTTGATCTCCCTGAATTAATCTCCCATCAAGGTCTGCGGCTCCACCTTTCACGATGTCAGAAATAAACACTCCACTTCCATTTCTGTGAATACCATAGAGCAGAGTAATGGCACAACCCAATATTTCTATGTTAAACCTGAGATTACAGATATTCTTCCCCAACGATAAGCCTCAAGAGTGCTCACCCCTTAAATAGCTTATATATATTTATGTTGCCTTATTGTATTATTCACTTTCACTGGCCCAAGGGCATAATTTCTGCAAGAGGATAATTTTAGTGAAATGAAACAGAAATTCACTTTAAAAAACAGCTAAGTACTGTTAGGCACATTATTTCTTTAGCAATTAGCTCAATTATTATCATCTCATCTGTTTCTAGTCTTTTTCTCACTCTTCTTCTCTTTCCCTGCCTTTATTACTTTAAGGTTTTAATTATATTTATCTGATGAATAAATAAGCGTATGTCTCAAAATTCAAGAGGTCAAAAAGGGGTGACCTTGAAAATTTCCCCTCTCGTCTCTGTTCCCCGTCCCCAACTTCCCTTCTCAGAAATAACCAGTGCTTCACATTTCTTTATCATCTCCAAGAGGCATTGTGTGTGTGTGTGTGTGTGTGCTCAGTCACTCAGCTGTGTTCAACTCTCTGGGCCCCATGGACTACAGCCCACCAGGCTCCTCTGTCCATGGTGTTTCCCAGGTAAGAATACTGGAGGGGGTTGTCATTTCTCCTCCAGGGGATCTTCCTGAACACAGGGATTGAACCCATGTCTCCTGCATTGGAAGATGGATTCTTTACCACTGAGCCATCTGGGAAGACCAATGTTCTGTAGATACATAAGCAATGCACGTGTGTATAGTACATATGTGTGTAAACAGATATAAAAGAATATATAGTCTTTTTATCCTTCCAGCTTTGTTTGTTTAACTTTCTTTCACTTAACACACTTTGGCAATTGGTCTGTATTACCACTTGGAGCTTACCCAATGTTTTGAGGAACTACTTCTATTAATTCAGTTCAGTTCAGTTCAGTTCAGTCGCTCAGTCGTGTCCGACTCTTTGCGACCCCATGAATCGCAGCATGCCAGGCCTCCCTGTCCATCACCAACTCCCAGAGTTCACTCAGAATCACGTCCATCGAGTCAGTGATGCCATCCAGCCATCTCATCCTCTGTCGTCCCCTTCTCCTCCTGCCCCCAATCCCTCCCAGCATCAGAGTCTTTTCCAGTGAGTCAACTCTTCACATGAGGTGGCCAAAGTACTGGAGTTTCAGCTTTAGCATCATTCCTTCCAAAGAAATCCCAGGGCTGATCTTCAGAATGGACTGGTTGGATCTCCTTGCAGTCCAAGGGACTCTCAAGAGTCTTCTCCAACACCACAGTTCAAAAGCATCAGTTCTTCAGGGCTCAGCTTTCTTCACAGTCCAACTCTCACATCCATACATGACCACAGGAAAAACCATAGCCTTGACTAGCAGACCTTTATTGGCAAAGTAATGTCTCTGCTTTTGAATATGCTATCCAGGTTGGTCATAACTTTTCTTCCAAGGAGTAAGTGTTTTTTAATTTCATGGCTGCAATCACCATCTGCAGTGATTTTGGAGCCCCCCAAAAATAAAGTCTGACACTGCTTCCCCATCTATTTCCCATGAAGTGATGGGACCAGATGCCATGATCTTCACTTTCTGAATGCTGAGCTTTAAGCCAACTTTTTCACTCTCCACTTTCACTTTCATCAAGAGTCTTTTTACCTCCTCTTCACTTTCTGCCATAAGGGTGGTGTCATCTGCATATCTGAGGTTATTGATATTTCTCCCGGCAATCTTGATTCCAGCTTGTGCTTCTTCCAGTCCAGCGTTTCTCATGATGTCCTCTGCATATAAGTTAAATAAGCAGGGTGACAATATACAGCCTTGACGTACTCCTTTTCCTATTTGGAACCAGTCTGTTGTTCCATGTCCAGTTCTAACTGTTGCTTCCTGACCTGCATTCATTTCTTAGTAAACTGTTGATGGAAATATAGGTTATTTACTTCTCTAGCTACTGTAAGCAATATGCAGTGAATAACATATCTACAAGCCTGTATTTAGGATAAATTCCTAGTTGTGGAATTGCTAGGCAAAGAATTTTGAGAGCTTATACATCTGATCTTCTACAATAAAACCTTTTGTGCTAAGAATGTAAATGTTCCTTACAAACTCAATCTAAAGTGCTCACGTTGTATTTCATCAATCCACTATGAGACAATAAAGAAAAAACCATTACTCTAAAAGGGCTCACTCCAGGCACATGTATGATCACAACAAGAAAGCAAGCTTCAACATGGGCTCTGTCAGTTATTCTGGCCCCATAGGTGTACTGAGTATGCTTATAAATATGAGTCTCAGCTCTTTTGTTTTGTAATACATTTCCAAAGCGATGGTTTTATGGTGCTGAAATAAAATATAAGATCATGAGTACACAGTACATGGCACAAAACCAATGCTCAAAAATGGTAGCTAATATCCTAATAATAGATCAGACCATTTGGAACAAAGCACTAGGCTAGTCAACAAAGGTCAGTTGGGGTACATGACACAATATATAAAACCAACTTCCATTCTTCCTAAGAATACGGTTGATACCATTTAAGGCTATATTGGGGCATCACATGAAAATTCTGCAGCCCTGTTGGAATACATACACACTAGATATCTAAAGTCAGTAAACTGTGGAAGGTGGAACTACAGTTTCAAGATCTTACTGATTTCTCTAGTCTACTAATACTGTTCTGAAATAATTACTGCAATTCCTATCACATGAGTAAGGAGCACAGATTTCAAGAGTAGCCTGGTCACCAGGATCTACCTATATTTTTGGTGCAAGCTATGATTTGCAGGATATCTTTCTTAATAGAAGACTACTGTCATGAAGAATCAATGTCTCTTGACCATGTCAACTCAGCTAGTTTTAGTAACTCCTCCACTGGTTTAACAGAGTATGAAATTAATATGGCACTCCATGGTAAAGCAATTTTCCTAACCCAACACTGTATATGTAAATCTCTTTCTTGATACCAGCTGTTTCTTAGGTATGATTGCTTTAATCAACCCCTGCCAGCCTTAGAGCTAAGTGAACCCAAGTAAAAAGAACCTTGTTGACTCTGTTTTTACTCTTTCAGAGGAAAAAAGTTGGAACAGTCTGGGTTGATTTGGGTTAGCTCAGAGGGTAAAGTGTCTGCCTGCAATGCAGGAGACCCGGGTTCAATCCCTGAGTCGGAAAGATCCCCTGGAGAAGGAAATGGCAACTCCAGTACTCTTGCGGAGAATCCCATGGACGGAGGAGCCTGGTAGGCTACAGTCCATGGGGTTGCAAAAAGTCGAACATGACTGAGTGACTTCAGTTCACCTCACTTTACTTTATCTTTATATGACTTGTTTTTTGGCTAAGGTCTTACTTAGTAACATGACCTATCTCGTTCAAATAGTCATAAAAATGTTAATTTTAGAAATTACATCATTAGTTTATACATGGCTTTATCTTTCAGTGTTTATCAGCTTTAGTCCCTAGAACTCTGAAGGAACCAGGCTGATCAATCCTGACTCGGATACCATTTCCTTACCGTTTTCCAACGATGCTCAAGCCCAGTCCTCGACCAGCCTTCTTCTGCAGATCCACGGGGAAAATGTCTAAGTTCTCCTCATCCCTGTAGTGTGCTTCATCTCTATACACCACCAGTCGCACCTTCTGGGGGGTCTGCCTCAGGGCTGTGATAGCTTCTTCATGGCTGGCGCTCCGCAGGTCAATCCCATTAACCTAGAAGAACAGGCATCTGAGACAGGGATGCAATAGCAGGGACCTCTCAGCCTTCAGCAGTTCCTTGACCCAATCAGTAAAAAAACCTCCAGAAATTTCCAGCCAGTCCCAAAGCACACAGGGAATACCCACTAGTACAATGGATGTGGCCCTTACACTCCCCTGCCCCAAGTAATTACGGAGGGTAGGTTAGTCACATGATAATGCAATTTTAGGTAGCTGTGAACTTTACTAGGGACTCAACACGAGACAGCAGGGACTACTTGGCTCATTCAATTGAGGTCAAAGGGAAAATAAATATTAGTATTTGATCAGCATTTTTTGGATTCAGTTTGCTAATTGAATTTGACATCCTCACTCTTAATTGCTAACATCATGAACAGGCCAGGAGGAAATGAGGGGCTGGTATTTCTGACATGGTCAAATACTTTCTGAAGTCCACTGATTTGAATCTGGATCTAAGTGAGTATAGACAGGGCCATGCATTAGACAGCAAATATACTGGAAACAGCACTGAGTGAAACTGAGGCCTTGCTTCTAGCCAGTCATGTGAATCTGGGCAAGTTATGTAACCTCTATGAAGCTCCATTTCCCTTGTCTTTTCAATGGAAATCACAGCCAACTTATTTTTCACTTAACAAATGGTTGTGTTGTTGTTGTTTAGTTGCTAAGTTGTATCCAACTCTTTAGTGACCCCATGGACTGTTCTGTTCATGGGGTTGAACAGAACACCAGGCTCTTCTGTCCATGGGATTTCCCAGGCAAGAATACTGGAGTGGGTTGCCATTTCCTTTCCCAGGAGATCTTCCTGATCCAGAGACTGAAATTAAATTAGCCCTTTATGAGCATTTACAGGAACTCTCTGATACTATTACCATTTTACAGATGAGGAAACTGAGGCATGCAGAGGTTAAGTGACTTGAGCAAGGTTACATAGCTAGCACATGGAGGGGCCATAATATGAAACCAGACTATCTTTCCAGCCATACTCTCTATACCGTGCTGCCTCATCTCACTCTTAGACTTTTCCCAGCCACAGAGAAAGGCTAGTACGGATGTTGCTAAGTCAATTTGACACATGGGCCAAAGTGATGGACACAATAACCCAGACTCAGAAGAAAGGAGTCATAGGTCCCCTCTTCAAGGTCATAGTTACGAAAAGAACCAAACCAAGGGAAGGATAGGCCCAGGCCACGGGCCAGTTTCTCTCAAGATGTTGGTCTCAGTCTGTGTGGCTTGGGCATGACCATCCTCTATACAGTGAGGGGCTGGGCTAAGGCTTTTCCACTCCTAACATTCCAAAGACTCACTACTTGTGCTTAAAGAGTGACTACATAGATGGGAGAAAAGAGGAATGAGCCCTTCCTGGAGAAAGTGACTTTTGAGTGATTATTTAAAGTTGATGCTGTGAGTCAAGAAAATATTTAAAAGCCTAATTTTCAAGCTGCTTTTGCTTTTCTGTTATATCTTGGTGGGCTTGTGAATCACTTAGATTAACAACACCCAGAATAATAATAGTTAAGCGTAAGTTTTAGGTATAGATGGAATTTGCTTTGAGTGCTGATTTCAACTTGCTATACGAAATCTTAAAGAGATAACTCAAGTCTGCCTTCCATGAAATAGAGGAGATAATAACAACAATCATTATAGTATCTATGTCCTTTGCTGTGAGGATTAAATGAAATAAACCCTGTAGTACGTTTGGCACAGGACTTGGCACGTGGTTAACAGAAAATAGAAACATATTTTACAAGGAACTGAAGTAACTACAGTCAGGACTGGTGCTCAGTGACAGCATTCGCTATTACTTCAGGGCCACGATCGCACTTCCTTTGTTTACGAGGTAAACCCACAGACAAAGGGGAAAACAATGTCTCCAGAAAATGTGGTCTGAGCTGATTATTTTCCTGTATTCCAATAGATGGCACACAAGACCACTTCTGCTACTCAGCTGAAAAATGGTTGCCTCCATGGATTGAAAGTGAATTCTCTAAGCCTCTAAAATACCCTTTGAAAGGCCTTAACAATTATGCTTTTAATTAAAAGCACTGTCATTAAACTCTAATATTACAAAAGCAATTCACTCTAAATACCAGCATCAAGATGTCTGTTCAAATCAAAGTGATCTGTTGCAAGTTCAAAGTTTTCATTTTCTTATCTGTGAATCGAGTTGTCGCTGTTTAGTTGCTCAGTCCTATCTGACTCTTTGTGATGTCATGGACTGTACCCTGCCAGGCTCCTCAGTCCTTGGGATTTCCCAGGCAAGAATGCTTGAGTGGAATCCCATGAACACTAGAGTGGGCTGCCATTTCCTTCTCCAGGAGATCTTCCTGATCCAGGAATCAAACTCACGTCTCCTGCATTGGCTGGCAAATTCTTTACCACTGAGCCACCAAAAGACACCACTAAATGCACCCATAATGGTAAGAGAAACATTGCTGAGTGGTTAGAATATGGTGTCGTGACATATTAAGTGCCTTACATTAGCCCCAGATGCATTGTTTAGAATACTGATTGTAAAGGACGAGGAGTGGTAACAGCAGGCTTCTGGTGTGAGAAGGGTCATAGGAAGCCCCAGTTATCAATGGGGTCTATCATGTCCCTAGGGGAAGAAAGGCATGCGGGGAAATGGGTGAGATGCTGCTTTGGAAGGAAAGAATAACCAAACTAGGGCAGCAGCTCCTCATTATTTTATTCCACAGGGAAAACCAAGTATTATGTCTCTATTCTTTCTTCCCCTACTTGCACAAAAATAGAAGAGCATAATGGGAATAGAGGAAGGGTAAGAGGAGGGACTAACCCTTACAAAAAGAACCAGAAAGAAAGCATGTTAATCATAGAATCATAAATCTTGCCAGGCTATTATTTCACTATTTATTTGTAAGCAAAATCTGGCTTGTCCTAATTTAACATAAAACAATAGTATAAAACCCTGGAAGGCCAATTGAACTATCAGGGGTTGAGCTACCAGTTGGTAAAGAATCCAGCTGCAATGCAGGAGACCCTGGTTCGATTCCTAGGTTGGGAAGATCTGCTGGAGAAGGGATAGGTGACCCACTTCAGTATTCTTGGGCTTCCCTAATGGCTCAGCTGGTATAAATCACCCACAGTGCGAGAGACCTAGGTTTGATCCTAGGGTTGGGAAGATCCCCTGCAAAAGGGAAAGGCTACCCACTCCAGTATTCTGGCCTGGAGAATTCCATGGACTGCATAGTCCATTCTGTTGCAAAGGGTCGGACACGACTGAGCAACTTTCACTTTCACTGTTCATGAAGGCCAGGCTGCACCATGCAGAGAACTCTCAAGAGCAGAAAGGCCATTGTTCAGAAATGTATTACCAAAGTTTGCCTGTCTTCTTGAGGCAACCTGCAGACCCCAGGCTGATTAGGCCTCATTATGCCTCCATATACAGCAACCACAATTAGAACAAGCTCAAATGTGGAATCTACAGCTACTTAGGAAGGAAACGTGTTCCCTGACCAAACTGAGAGGTACATTTCTTAGCTAAACACACAATATGCTTTTGTGGACAAGATCCTGCCTGGTGTAAGAGAAGAGCCTGTCTGGCTATCCATCCACACTGGGTAATATAATTCGGCCAGATGCCAGGAAATGGTTTAGTTGACCTTTCAAATTCTCCTTGCACTTAAAACACATTTGCTTTCTTCATGCTACTCTGTCCTGAGTGTTCACTTGTACATGAATATATTTTTGAAAGAGAATGGCTACAGCTGAGGGTCTATTCAAAATGAGTAGATAAATTAAAATTTTTTTATTTTATTGAGGTATAACTGTTATAAGATAAACTATACATATTTAAAATATACAGTTTATACTGTGAATTTATACCTGTGCAACCACTGCCACAATAAAGCAATGCACATATTAGATTTGACTCTACATGACTATTACAGAAAAATCTGTGGGCTTACAAATCATGCTAAGTTTCAAGGCCTGTATGTATCTGTACTCTTTTGAATATTCAATCTATTCCTCTATAAAGCCAACTATGATAGTACCAGTTAATTAGAAAATCTACAGAGGGGGAAAAAAAAACTCTCAAAACTCCTAACCACCAAAAAACGGTGGTGTATGCTAAAGCAGTCATGCCAATTCCCAAAGAGGCTACATTTATTTTTCTAACCTCATACACTTGCACCTTAATGAATGCACTGGGAATATGTCCTAATCCAATGATGAAGCACAGTAAAGGCCTGCAGAGAAACCCTATAACTTGCCCTGAATTTAATATGCAGTCAGCCTGGTTTCTCTTTTAACTCCTTCTTGCCTGTGTTTTCTACCCTTAATTAGATCTCTGGTTTCATCTTGGGAGGCAGACTTGAACCACCAAAGGGAAAAATAAAATTCTATGATGTCATTCATAATATGCTATATTAAAGTTGCAAAGCAAAAATGCACATATCCACCATAAAATGTTAACTATTCAATTAAATTCATCCAATGAAAAAAAGAAATGCTGCCTAAAAGTTTCACACCATTGAAAAAGCTCTTTAGTTTCACCTACCAGAATGCCTGGCATTAACTTTCCATTCATCCATTCCCTAGTTTAGACATTGCCAACCTCAGCTCTTTTTAAAAGGCTTTAACACCTTTGCTAAATGAGAGGCCTTTAAAAAGAGGCAAGTTAAGCATTTCAATTTTTAATAAGTACTATATACCACCTAAAGGGAGAATCACTGTTCATGAAGGCCAGGCTGCACCATGCAGAGAACTCTCAAGAGCAGAAAGGCCATTGTTCAGAAATGTATTACCAAAGTTTGCCTGTCTTCTTGAGGCAACCTGCAGACCCCAGGCTGATTAGGCCTCATTATGCCTCCATATACAGCAACCACAATTAGAACAAGCTCAAATGTGGAATCTACAGCTACTTAGGAAGGAAACGTGTTCCCTGACCAAACTGAGAGGTACATTTCTTAGCTAAACACACAATATGCTTTTGTGGACAAGATCCTGCCTGGTGTAAGAGAAGAGCCTGTCTGGCTATCCATCCACACTGGGTAATATAATTCGGCCAGATGCCAGGAAATGGTTTAGTTGACCTTTCAAATTCTCCTTGCACTTAAAACACATTTGCTTTCTTCATGCTACTCTGTCCTGAGTGTTCACTTGTACATGAATATATTTTTGAAAGAGAATGGCTACAGCTGAGGGTCTATTCAAAATGAGTAGATAAATTAAAATTTTTTTATTTTATTGAGGTATAACTGTTATAAGATAAACTATACATATTTAAAATATACAATTTATACTGTGAATTTATACCTGTGCAACCACTGCCACAATAAAGCAATGCACATATTAGATTTGACTCCACATGACTATTACAGAAAAATCTGTGGGCTTACAAATCATGTTAAGTTTCAAGGCCTGTATGTATCTGTACTCTTTTGAATATTCAATCTATTCCTCTATAAAGCCAACTATGATAGTACCAGTTAATTAGAAAATCTACAGAGGGGGAAATAAAAACTCTCAAAACTCCCAACCACCAAAAAACGGTGGTGTATGCTAAAGCAGTCATGCCAATTCCCAAAGAGGCTACATTTATTTTTCTAACCTCATACACTTGCACCTTAATGAATGCACTGGGAATATGTCCTAATCCAATGATGAAGCACAGTAAAGGCCTGCAGAGAAACCCTATAACTTGCCCTGAATTTAATATGCAGTCAGCCTGGTTTCTCTTTTAACTCCTTCTTGCCTATGTTTTCTACCCTTAATTAGATCTCTGGTTTCATCTTGGGAGGCAGACTTGAACCACCAAAGGGAAAAATAAAATTCTATGATGTCATTCATAATATGCTATATTAAAGTTGCAAAGCAAAAATGCACATATCCACCATAAAATGTTAACTATTCAATTAAATTCATCCAATGAAAAAAAGAAATGCTGCCTAAAAGTTTCACACCATTGAAAAAGCTCTTTAGTTTCACCTACCAGAATGCCTGGCATTAACTTTCCATTCATCCATTCCCTAGTTTAGACATTGCCAACCTCAGCTCTTTTTAAAAGGCTTTAACACCTTTGCTAAATGAGAGGCCTTTAAAAAGAGGCAAGTTAAGCATTTCAATTTTTAATAAGTACTATATACCACCTAAAGGGAGAGGATTCTACGTTTTCATCAGCTAGGAAACAAAGGTGCCAGGGCAGGGACCTCCATTTGATGCAAATACTTACTAGGAATAAGAAAATAATATTAATACTTAAAGCTGCAATAAAGTTTTTAAAAATACTAGATGTGCATGTTTATGTGTACATCTATATGTATGTGTTTTTAGAAGGGAATCTAGTAAGGTATAGTAGGGAAGCAAAAAAAATCAAATTGTGAAGTTATAGTTTCATCTGATTATAGAATGTTTAGTTGCACTTTCCCCTTTAATTAAAAAACAAAAGTTTTCACAGACAGATTTAGATTGATAATCTCTCATGATTCTACTGACAGTTATTTGATATACATCAAAAGAAGAAACAAAGAATAAAGTACATGTTTTGTCACACTGAGAAACAAATCAGTGAGGATAGAATTGAGTAGGGGCTCCCTAGGTGTCTCGGTGGTAAAGAATCTACCTGTCAGTACAGGAGACATGGCTTCAGTCCCTGAGTCGGGAAGATCCTCTGGAGAAGGAAATGGCAACTTGCCTGGGAAACCCCATGGACAGAGGAGCCTGATGGGCTACAGTCCGTGGGGTCACAAAAGAGTCGGACACAGCTTGGTGACTACAACAAAGTGATTAAGCAGAAGACTGTGAATCGGTGGACAGACTGGTCACTAAATTAGGACCCATACTTGCTGGTATAAACCAGAATGCATAATCACATACCTCTAATATCTGGTCACCAGCCCAAAGCCTGCCATCTCGGGCCGCTGCCCCTTCTTCATAGACTTCATGGATAACTATAGCATCCTACAAAAAACAAATGCTTATTAATTTTTAACAACCAGAATGTTTCCTTAAGCCAACAATGAAACTGTAGGCAGCAACTCATAATTTGCTATTTGCTAATAAAGCCATTTTTATTTGACTTAAACAAAATACACATTTATGGTATATTCAGAGGTATAATTAATTTGTCCTAAGTTTATTATTTCATTCTTTTAGGACTGGTTTTGCCTAACATTTCAAGTTAAACTTCCCCCATGTGCTTTACTGTCAACTCTGCACTGCTGCTGCTGTGTATAAACTTGACGTGAACTATGTGTCATTCTTATTTACATTTTATGGTATATTTTGAAACATGGTTTCAGGTATTTATTGGTATTCAAGGATTTGACATAAATGTGTGGCCTGATGAAGGGGGTCTGTCTGGCCTCATTACTTGGGTAGTGAAAGACAAGAACTTAGTGGAATGAACTAGCCCTGGAGGACAGAGCATGGGGTGGGGGAAAGGGCATTCACAGATCTATGTGTAAAATAGATGTGGGCTCAAATCCTGACTCCTGGGCATCGTGTAATCTTGGGTAAATTAACCCCTGAACTCAAGATTCTGAGCCACAGAATCGGGACAATTAGTTAAGATAGGTAAGGCTTGGCTGAGGAAAGTGTCTCATGGTTAATGAATGAAAAAATTTTTTTCTTTGAATTAATAACCTTAAATTGTTTATCATCATAAAAATAACATATGCAAAATACCAATATAAAGGACTCAAGCAAAACTACAGGGTGTGGTGAACTGGAAAGGGACTGCCTTCTGCACCTGGCCCTCAGTCCAGCTCCCCAGAAACAACCACCATCAACTATCTCAGTTTCCTAAGGATCCTTCCAGATGAATTTGTACCTATGTATCATATTCTAGGCTGGAAAACCCCATGGACAGAGGAGCCTGGTGGGCTACAGTCCATAGGCCTAGCTAAGAGTCAGACATGACTGAGCTGACTGAGGGCCAGTTATATATATGTTTTGGTAAGACTATTTAAAAAACAGTCAGCTGCTATGTTCATACAGTTTTTCCCCCTCTCCCCCCTCATATTGATCAAGAAGTCAAGCTTTGAAATTCCTTGCCTCAGGGATTTTTGTGGTGTTTCAGTTTCTGAAAGCTGAATATACCAGAAGTCATTAATCCTTTCCACTGCTTATAAAACTGCAATGAAGGGCGCTGGAAAGACGGTGGCAATGCAGGTGCAGGTGCGCTGGCAGGCCGCTGCGAGAGGGAAAGCACTTTCTCGTGTGTGCTTCTCTGGGTGCCTTTGTTTTTGTTGGGGGTACAGCTGTTTTACAATGCTTTACAATTTCTGCTGTTCAACGAAGTAAATCGCCTGTGTGTATACACATATCCCCTCCCTCTGGGGTCTCCCTCTCTGCCATCCCTCCCATCTAGGTCACCACAGAGCATGAAGCTGAGCCCCCTGCACTATACAGCAGGTGCCCAGCAGCCATTTGTTTTACATATGGTAGTGTATGCATGCCAATGCTACTCTCCCAAGTTACCCCACCCCCATGCCCACATGTCCAATCTCTATGTCTACATCTCTACTCCTGCCATATGAATAGGTTCATCTGAAAGAGATGGGCATACCAGACCACCTGACCTGCCTCTTGAGAAACCTGTATGCAGGTCAGGAAGCAGCAGTTAGAACTGGACATGGAACAACAGACTGGTTCCAAATAGGAAAAGGAGTACGTCAAGGCTGTATATTGTCATCCTGCTTATTTAACTTATATGCAGAGGACATCATGAGAAACGCTGGGCTGAAAGAAGCACAAGCTGGAATCAAGATTGCCGGGAGAAATATCAATAACCTCAGATAGAGAGATGACACCACCCTTATGGCAGAAAGCGAAGAACTAAAGAGGCTCTTGATGAAAGTGAAAGTGGAGAGTGAAAAAGTTGGCTTAAAACTCAACATTCAGAAAACAAAGATCATGGCATCCAGTCCCATCACTTCATGGGAAATAGATGGGGAAACAGTGGAAACAGTGTCAGACTTTATTTTTCTGGGCTCCAAAATCACTGCAGATGGTGACTGCAGCCATGAATTTAAAAGATACTTACTCCTTGGAAGGAAAGTTATGACCAGCCTAGACAGCATATTGAAAAGCAGAGACANAAAAGATGCTGCTGCTGCTGCTGCTGCTGCTGCTAAGTCGCTTCAGTCATGTCCGACTCTGTGCGACCCCATAGAGGGTAGCCCACCAGGCTCCCCCATCCCTGGGATTCTCCAGGCAAGAACACTGGAGTGGGTTGCCATTTCCTTCTCCAATGCATGAAAGTGAAAAGTCAAAGTGAAGTCGCTCAGTCGTGTCCGACTCTTAGTGACCCCATGGACTGTGGCCCACCAGGCTCCTCCATCTATGGGATTTTCCAGGCAAGAGTGCTGGAGTGGGCTGCCATTGCCTTCTCCAAAAAGACGCTAAATATCATTAATTATTAGAGAAATACAGAAAAACATTTTTGAATGGAGACTAGAAACGGAGATTTGTGTGTCCCCTGAGAACTGAGGAATTAAGCCCTGCGCTGCCCAGTGTCCTCCCATTCCCTGCCACACCCACCCACACACAAGTTGCAAGAACTTGCACACAATGGTCAAGGTCAGCAGACTCTAGGTGTAATGGATCCCACCTTGAAAGAAGCCCTGAGTCCCAAGCATCAGGGCCTGGAAGTGGCAGGACTTCTGAAGAGATCAGCAGGCTAGGGCAAGCATGGCTTGGTGATCAACAGGGTGAACTGATGACAATGACCAAGGGTCCCCAGTGTCGGGGAGCTCTGTGACAGAACCAGAACCCTGACAGCTAATGGGCCTCCAAAAGGAGTGACAATGATACTGCTTCAGTCCAGAAGTATAGAGACTCAGAATTAGAATTAAATTCACTTGAGGTAAATGAATGAAATATTTCTTACAAAATATGTAAGAAAAACCTCCAAATGGACAGCAAAGAGATCAAACCAGTCAATCCTAAAGGAAATCAAACCTGAGTATTCATTGGAAAGACTGATACTGAAGCTGATGCTCCAATACTTCAGCCACCTGATATAAAGAGCCAGCTCACTGGAAAAGATCCTGAGGCTGGAAAAGATTGAGGCAGGAGGAGAAGTAGACAATAAAGGATAAGATGGTTAGATGGCATCATTGACTCAATGAACTTGAGTCTGAGCAAGCTCGGGGAGATGGTGGACAGGGAAGCCTTGTGTGCTGCACTCCATGGGGTGGCAAAGAGTCCAACATGACTTAGTGACTGAATAAGGATGAAACTTGATTTTCAAAAAAAAAAATAAAACAAAAGTGAGTTTCCTATACAAATGCTGGAGAAGCAGTAAAAGAAAACCAGAGGACTTGAACTAGAGGACCAACGTAGATTCCAAATATCTTTCTAATATTAAAGGCTTTCATTTTATCACCACACAGTTCTGAAAACATTTTTTATTATTATAACAGTTAGAGAGGCAGCGCCAAAGAGCCAGGAAAGGTTCCTTGCTCCAGACAATTTATATTTCAGACCCTGCACCAGCAAAAGACTTTAGACTAATCTTTGTTTTAACTCTGACTTATGAAATTTCCAGACCCAGGGAGCATTTATACCGCCAAGAGTTTGTTTCTCTGCATTGTTTCAGGGGAACAATTTTGAGGAAATTTGCTAGGTCAGTGGCTTCAGGCCATCCCAACAACACTGCCAAGATAACACTAAAGGGCCATTTCCATGAAGGTAGAAACTAATGCAGAGTCCTAGTTATACCCTGTGTAATGCTGGTTTTCAAAGCTTGATGGCCAAACACCCCATTTTCACTGGATTTGGGAGAATCAGACTGAATTCATGCTACATATGGCTTTTATAGAGCTGAATTTCAGTATAAACTCCTTTGATCTTGGAACATTACAAAAGCCAAATGGGAAATTTCTCTTTGTTCATACTCAAAAAGAAGAAAAATACCCACTGGAGCTTTTATACAGTAAAAGTAGCCTGAATCCAAAACTCTGAGATACTTTCTGGGTGCTCAATGAACTGTCCCACATAAAACAAATATACTGTTAATAGGCTCAAATAAGTGCTGAAATTACTTTCAATGATCTGTTGTTGGTCCATGAGTCTTTCTGGACTGAAAACTCTCTTCCTTTCTATCAACTTGACTACTGCTGAGGTTTTAAATTCATCAGCGAAAACACAAGAAAATGTGAGACACTCTGACCTGATGATAGAAAAAGGTCACATTTCTTACCATGTGCTCTTGTGTACCCATAGTGCTCTATGAAGCTGTGGTTCTCAATAGTTGTTTTAACTGTGGGTGATAGAGGTGAGAGGTAGAGATTACCAGCTCAATTACAAATGTGGGCTAGTGAATTAGAAAAAAAAAAAAAAAGGATTTCTTTTTCAAAACTTATACAGTTCTTAGCACAGAACAGAATAGTAAAATAGATATTGGTTTGGGATATTTTAAGCATCTATTTGACAAGGCTATATTAAAATTTTACTTATTGCTTTAAAAAAAGTATGATTAGATGAAATAGTGGCTCATTGATGAAAGATTGACCTTTATTATGTCAAATGAAAATTTGGAGTTGATTATACTGCTTGGAGAAGGCAATGGCAACCCACTCCAGTACTCTTGCCTGGAAAATCCCATGGATGGAGGAGCCTGGTAGGCTGCAATCCATGGAGTCGCTAGGAGTCGGACATGACTGAGCAACTTCACTTTCACTTTTCACTTTCATGCATTGGAGAAGGAAATGGCAATCCACTCCAGTGTTCTTGCCTGGAGAATTCCAGGGACGGGGGAGCCTGGTGGGCTGCCATCTCTGGGGTTGCAGAGTCGGACGTGACTGAAGCAACTTAGCAGCAGCAGCAGCAGCATACACGATTCTTATCTGCTCATTGTATTCTCCTAATTTTAATGCTCTTGAGCTATTCAAGCAAAACTGTTCATTAGCACAGTTCTGAGTGCCTTCTCCCCCACCAGCTGCACACCTCCCCCCAACTTCCTATCTTTGCGTATTTAAACAACATTCCATGTCAGCTATACTAAAGAACTTTGGACATCAGTGCTATGTTTAACTTATGTACTCATCTAAACACTTACCCACGATGTTGTGATTATGGCTGGTAAGTGACATTCTTCAGACCTAATTCATTTAGAATATGTTGAGAAAAAAAACATCTAGGAGCAGCACTAACTGAAGAAAACTGAACTCATGAGCTTTTGTCAGAGAATTGACTCCACACATTTTATATATTTACCGAGAGGAAGCTGACAACTTGTTACATCCTGAACTTGTTGCAGTGAAGATTTTGGTTGTGCAGGACATGAGTCCAGTGGCAAGTTGTGCAGAATGGCAGATTCACATCATGCTCAGGTAGGCATCAGTCCCTTCCCAGAAGTAATTTGTTCCTCATTTGGAATAAGTCACGTGATACCTGCCATTGTTTTGTCTGATTCACTGTCTGCTTCCTGATTCAGCAGTCAGGGTCACATCTACCAGTACCAATGACTTCTTTTAAATTGTATTGTTTGGGGTGGGAGGTGGGACGGGGGTTCATGATTGGGAGTTCATGTAAAAAAATAAATAAATACAAAAAAAAAGAAAAAAAAATTGTATTGTTTATTTTTTGTTATTGAGCTGTCTTTGTTCTTCATATATATATATATACATATATATATAATTGGAGTATAATTGCTTTCTACTGTTGTGTTAGTTTACATTGTACAGAGAAGTGAATGACTATATGTACACATATATCCCCTCCCTCTTAGACCTCCCTACCACCTAAGCAACCTATTAATCATTTCCCTGTGGGTGGGTTGCTGGCTTTTGCTGAAAGAAGCTGTAGAGACAAATGATTATGAGCTAGGCCTCTGGAGTCAAAGTTAGTCCAAATCCTGGTCCTGCTACTTCTGGCCATAGCAAAACTGTTAACCTCTCAGCTTTCTCATTTTTTATGGTTTAAACAATATGGCTTATACATAAAGCTTCATGTACAATGCCAGCACACAGTAAGGAAGTGGCAACACCTCACTTATGTAACATCTGTGCCAAAGAAGCCACACACTTACCATTTGTGCCATTTAGTCCTCATAACAACTAAGCAAGTTCAGGATTATTAGTCTCATGTACAGTTAGGGAAAAGAAGGCTCAGAAGGGTCAGACCTGACCAGGTCTTCGCAACTTCTAAAGAGGAAAGGTGAAACTGCAATTTGGGATGACTATTTAACACCAAAACCTGTGTTCCTACCACTATTGCAAGCTTCTCATCTGCTTTAAATATTTTATTTTGTATTTGTCTAAAAACGAACTTGGGATTTTCCAAATGGCATCAATTCTGTTGAAATACCTATCTCCTTCCTTCCTTCATCTTTTTAGTCCTCTTTCTGTGTACCTGTATTATTCACTGAACAATTTTTTCTATTGGAGTAGAAATTACTATTTCTATATAATGTATCACATTATATACAAGTGATAAATCAATGTTTAAAATAAAAAGGGTTCAATCCAAGACAACAGATTAATTTCTCCTAACCAATGGCAGATTTGAGAATCATTTATAGAAAACCAAGATTGATACATACATACATACATATATATATAAACCAATTTCCTCTTGGTAGTTGTGTGACTTTCATTGGGACAATAGGAATTTAAGTAAGATGGCCTGTTTACTTACTGCCTGAGATAAGACCAATAGTTTCCCCTGGATACTCTAAATTGCTCATTTGACTTGCCAACTCTCGAGCCAGAGAATTTGAAACAGTGAGTTGGGAGAGCCTCTCAAATAAGGGGTTTCTTCCAAACAGAAGGGAAAGGCAAGATTTCAGAGACATTGGAAAATCTTCTGCATAAAAACTTCTCTCTCTGAGACATGTCTAACTTGAAAAAAAAATGCCTTTATTCCACAATTAGGGATAACATTAAAAAAACAGCCAGCCAGAAAGAAAGAGCTGGTGAGGGGATTCATCACATTGTTTAAGGAACCACTGTCCTAACGTCTCCATTCCTAAAAGAATAGTATTTATTTATTTTAAAATATAAAGACAATTCGTACATGGTATTAGACCCAAAATAATATACACTGAGAAGTTTCTCTCCAACATCTGTACTTCACACAATTTCCCTAACCAGAAACATACAGTAATAAGTTTCCTGTATATTTGTACAGTTATTCTATATATCTATATTTGGAAAGTACCAATGGCACAAGATGCTTGAAGGCTGTACACACTTTAAGCTCCCTCCTTTGTTTCATGAAATTCTACTAGAGCCAGTCAAGAGTCACCTCTTCTTTGAAACTTTCCCTGACTCTCTTGCCTGGTTAAGTGGATCAACCTGTCTGGTGGTCACTACTTAGTATTACTGAAATTACGGTATCGTGATGGCTTGTTCATAGACCTAGGTCCTGTACCACCTCCTACCCTTAGTGGAACCCTTCCAGATGGGAAGTGTTACCAACTTCTCTCTATATCCTGGTGCTAAGCCCAGAGTAAGGCTTCAATAAATGTTTGCTAAATGACTATCAAGAAGTTAGTTGTAGATAGAAAAAGGCATCAAAATGACCCAGAAAGAGGAGGCTGGCAGGGTTAGCATGTCATAATCTTACTCTCACCCAAACAAGTTTCTGATGGTAAAAGTGATACACAACCAAAATATCCATCACAAATGGATAGTAAATCCATCTGAATTTCCAGAAGATTTACTTCAGCTTGGAGAGCAATTTTACAAAGCCAAGTGTGGGGGACTTAATTATCACAGAGCCCCACAAAAATCACAAACACATCCAGGGGGATTTCAACTGAATTGCTGGAAAAGAATTTCACAGCATGCAGTAACATATTCTTGAATGGAGTCAGAGTCATGAGACATTTCAGGCCATCAATCACCATTTTCTTTACTGTGTAAGCTGCCAACAAGTAGATAAAGTAACTCATAAACACACCAATCATTCTAGCAAAAGAAAACTTTACTGTTGTCACAATAGGCCTATAACACTTAAAGAAGCCATGTGTTAGAAAAATTAAGGATCTCCTGTGAACTGAAGCACCTTTGTATGGGTGCACTATTTCCACAGAATGACATTTTACAGTTTTCATTTCTAGATATTCAGTGGATTGTTTTAACAAGCATTTTAGGATGAAATTTTGATAAAGATTTGTATAACAGATATTATTATTGGGTTGGCCAAAAAGTTCATTCAGTTTTAAGTAATAATAAGACACATTTTCCATTTTTACCAAGGACTTTATTGAACAACATATTCACTGAACCAATTGGTCAACTCAGTATAAAGAACTGTATATAATATGGCTTAATTTTACTGCTTGAAGGCACATTTCACTTAATTTTGATCACTCTGGAATTAAACTCAAACTTTGTCATACTCATAAAAGTCCCCATATCCACTCCTAAGGGACATTTTAACTACAGGAAAGTTTCATATTAAACTTCACATTTAGGTGGAAAATATATTTACCAATAATCCATAAAAATGTTATATCCTTCTTTCCTGCTTTATGGGAAAAAATCCCTCCTAATAAGAAAGATATTGAAGACTAAAAGAATAATTTTAAATGTTATATATAAAACGGGCATTTTTATTCCTTTGGCAGAAGTGATGGTTCATATCTGTGGCCTTAGAGGATTAATGCTCCTTTTAAACATCATTTAATAAAGTGCCCCTCTATGGCTGTCAAAGTTCAGAAATCATATAGACATATCTTCTATACTATAGACCACCTTCTCAGCAGGAAATTCAAATCAATGAGTAATAAAAGGTGCAAACCAAAACTACATTAAACTCTATATTCCAAAACACATGTAGAAGTATTAAGCTACTAACTTGTGATGTCTATGGCCATTACAGAGTTCAAAAAGAAAGTGTGGGTTGAAACTGCTAAAGTGTATCTCACTTTGAGCAAAGTCGATAGGCTCCAAACTGTATTAATATAAAGACAGGGAGGAATGTTTAAGAAAATGATTCTTTTCTATTATAAATCCTTTGTGAACATATCCTTTAAAAACCAAGCTTTCCTATTATATTTCAATTAGAATGTGATTTGAGCTTTGATATAAAGAGAGGTTTAAAAAAAAAAGGCAGTAGAGTATGGAAGAAGGACCCGGAAATAAAATGAGTCAAATTTTCTGACAGCTCTTGCAGTAGCCAATTCTGCAAGAACCACTTTGTTCATGACACATCATTATCACTAAAGCACAGAGCTGAGCCTACATGACTTATAAAGTCATTCCAGCTCTAAAACTTTTGATGAATCCAGCAAAGCAGAGAAAGTCTTTGTTTTACACTGATGCTTAGGCTTTGCCTAGGAATAAGAACTCCTTCTAACTAATAGACCAGAAGAATCCCAAATCTTATAGGCTAAGAGAGATCAGAAAGATGGGAGCTGGATCACAGTGTATTAGTTATCTATTGCTGCAAAACATAGTGGCTTAAAATGAAAGCTAACCATTTGTTTGTTTATAATTCTGTAGGGTGAAACTTAGGGCTGGACTCAGCTGGACAGTTCTGCTCTATCCTGTGTTAGTTGGGCTCTCCTGTGAGTTTGCAGTTAGGTTGGCTGGGGCTTCAGCTGGGATGGCTGGGTCACTCTTCCTCCAAGTGCTGTCTCCATATGGTATGTCTTCCTCCTGGAAGCCAGTCCAGGCTTGTTCTCATGGTGGCAGTATTTTAAGAGAACAAAAGCTTAGCAGCAAAGCCTCTCAAAACCACCTGGAAGCCAAAAAATGCCACTTTCACTACTATTGGCCAAAGCAAGTCAATGGGTCAGCTCAAATTCAATCTGTAAAGAGCTGCACAAATTTTCTGGTCAATTTTATCTACTATAGACTTATCAAGTTGACCGGAGGACTCTTTCCAGTCTGTAAACAATGAAAGTGAAGTTGTTCAGCCATGTGCTACTCTTTGTGACCCCATGGACTGTAGCCTAACAGGCTCCTCAGTCCATGGAATTTTCCAGGCAAGAGTACTGGTGTGGGTTGCCATTGCCTTCTCCAAGGGATCTTCCCAACCCGGGGATCGAACCCAGGTCTTCTTCATTGTAGGCAGACAGACGCTTTACCCTCTGAGCCACCAGGCAGCAACATATGGTGGAGTGGTCTTGGCTATGGCCATAAAAACCTGTGTTCAGATTTTAGCTCTGCCACTTATCATAACTTTGTGGTATTTCTATTAAGGTAGTTAACCTTTCTGGACCAGTGTTTTTATCTCTATAAAATAGAACTCAAATCCTACCTGCTAGAGTTTGAGGAGAAAATAAGATTATACATGTACCTGAGGTCACAAAGTGTTGAACACAACTTAGTGACTTGAACAATAATGTCAAACAAAGTGTCAGCCAAATAGATGTTAAATAACTGCTAATGAGGGCTCCCAGTGCATATATATATACATAAGATTTAAGAGGTACATCTGGTATATGAAGGACAAAATACATATATGTCAGGGTGGTCAAAATTCATGACTCTAAGGATGAATGACACCAGTCTTCACCCATTTTTTTAATTTCTAATTTTTCTGTTATATTGGTAATCCTAGAAGATAACTGATTGCTTCTTTTCCAAGAAAGATTATGCAACAAGGATATTTTAGGTTATTTTTACTCAAGTCATGGACTGTTCAGGGCTAAGTTCAATGAACCATCCAAATGCCAATAAGATATAAACCAGATCACGAGAGTTTTGTTCCTAAATATTTTTATTTTTCTATTTCAATCAAGTTGAAACATATTTTGTGTGGATTCCATATCTGCAAATTCCCCTACTTCCCCAAATACATGCTCTAGGTGCACTCGTGGTAATTTGTGGATATAAGCAGAGTGGTGAAAAATTTCAGTTGCTAGATTCATTTGTTCACAGCTGAGGTATAACACGGCAACATTATGCTTTCTTGTTTCAGCTTTCAGACCGGAAACAAGCTTCCTTTAAATAGACTTTTTTAGTGCCATGTGTTTTGCATTTTTGTGCAGTTATGGGCCTTACCAAGAAAATACATGTGTTAGACAATCTTCGTTCAATTATGAGTTATAGAGCTGTTTGCCATTCAATGTTAATGAATCAACAATATATAGTGAATAAAGTATCTTTAATCAGAAACATACATAAAACAAAGTTATATTTTTATTATCTGTTAAAAATGCTGTGACCAGAGGTTGGAGGAGGAATCTAACCATGTCTTTACTCTAGAAGTAATGGTTTAGTATTCATTAATTTAGGGTTTGCTGCATCTTTATATACCATAATTACCATGAATAACAAGAATTGACTGTACTTCCTCCTTTTCCCTGGTGATACTTCACTACATCAAAACTGAGAAGCTTAACGTGAAACCTGATAAAAGTAGAAAGGTGGACAAATGCTATCTATAATAGAGATGGAAGGACTCGTGTGGACAAAGGCAGTCCTCTGCTGTTATTGCTACACTGAGACAGTGGGTTGTAATCCAAGGTTGGAAGAATTAATGCACTTTTTTTATGCTGTGGCATGTATTATTATGCTTATACTCAGTGTGTTTTGTGGATCTATATTTTTTTAACCAATTCAAAACAAGTTGAAAAGTAAATAATCTTCCCCACTTTCAACAGACCAAGAATTTTTCCCCTTCTTTAATGCAAAAAGCATTTGACATGCCCTCATTGATTCATAAGAAGCAAAAAGTTAGGAGGTTACTTTCAATATCTCTTAAGGACATGCAAGACTCAAGGCAGAATATAGTCAATAATTGTCATAGTTCCTTTAAGACATTTTTTTTTCATTTTACTTAACAATTTTATAATTTGGCATACACTTAATATACTGCTTTCCCACCATGGATACAATAAGATAATTATTTACAAAGAAGTATAGTATTTGTCAAATTGATGCAGCTTTGCTTGCCAACTTCAAAGAGTGAATATATAATTGTTTCTGTTCAGAGAACCTGAGAGGGTTATAGTTATACAGGGGAAGCCAGCAAGAGTCAAAGGAACTTATCTATTATTCTTGGATCACAGTTTTTAAAATCTGAATTCTCTATTCTGCTCACTTTTAAATAGAATTCACTACACAAATTTTCAAAGGATCTCAAAACAGTCTCCATAAAACTACTACAAAAGGAATGAAGAGTCTATTTACATCCTAATCTCAATTTATTCATCTATTCTAATGTGCTTGGGGTAGGGTATGAAGATTTATACCTATCAAACCTTTCCTTCAAAGTGAAGGAAAATGGATCACAGCGTTCAGTACCTGTTATTTTGGAACCTGGATATATTCTCAGGTAATAAACTATAGACAACAAAAATAATGATTAAATCAGCAATAGAGGTTCTTTTGAAATAAAAAGCAAGAGTAAGGATTAAATGATCAGTTACACAGCAAGCAATAACACCAGTCTGTATGTATGTGTGTGTGTTAAAGCAATGGACTGGGTAAGCTATCCTAAAACTCAAACTCAAGGATTTCAAATTCTTGCACACTATTTACAGATAACTAAAATATGGAATGAAAATCACAGCAATAAAATAGCTAACAGAAGAATTTCTCTGAATATATAAAAATGTTTCACATTTTAAGACTTTGAAAAGCTTTCTCTTCAAGCTCAGAAAAGAAAAAAAACTGCTTTATATTTACTTAAAATGGAGTTCCTTTGCCAAGTCTGATTTAACAAAAAGTTGATACTCATCAATATGAATATAATTTTTCATACTGGAATATAGGTTTAAGGAAATGGTATAATATTTGCATTAAAGCTTATAAGTCCCTATAGTTCCATCTGGTACTTATTTATCTAAATTTTACTCAGCTTGCATAATATTTTTGCTTATGGTCATATTCTTTAAGGTCAGAAATGCCCAAATCTGGAAATTCAGAGGCCCTATTCATTAACATTCTTTCAGTGTGATTCATAGACATTTTGCAAACTTTGCTTTGATTTAAAATAAAACTAAGGTAATAAGATGTTTTGTATAAAAATATATGACTTAAGCAATAACAATAAAAGGAACTTGGCTTTAGGGGATTACACGCCAAAGCAAACCACACTCCTCATGAAACAGACTGTGCAAAGTTCATTTGAAGGGGAATAGCAAAATAAAACACTTAATCAAATATAAAATAGCTTTTTACTCTGCTTACTTTTAAAAATATCGAGTGCTTCAAGTTGCCACAGTCCTACAGTTAAACAGTCAAAAGCTATAACAGCTAAACAATGGCAAGTGACACCCTGAAGTCTTAAACCAGGTCACTTCAGAACCTGACATGTGGTTTCAGCTAAAGGCCAGATATTCTTCACTTCAGTTTCTAGATGGAAGAACTTTACCACATAGTATCCAAATGGGAGAGTTCTACCATGATGCTTCTTGCGAATGTATCTCTGCCCTACAGAACTTATGTTCAACAAGAATGAATTAAATTGGTACTAAATCAGGAAGTGAAAAAAAAATACAGGTCTAGGAGAGAAATTCCAAGATTCTGAATATGACATTTCCAGTCTTTTTTGTCACTGTTTGGTTGCTAAATCATGTACGACTCCTTCGTCACCTCATGGGCTGTAGCCCACCAGGCTCCTCTATCCATGGGATTTTCTAGGCAAGAATACTGGAGTGGGTTACCGTGCCCTCCTCTAGGGGATCTTCCTGACCCAGGGATCAAACTTGCATCTCCTGCATTGGCAGGCGGATTCTTTTACTACTAAACCACGTGGGAGGCCCAAGAAAGACTACTGTTATTTAAGAATACCTAAATTTTACAATCTATCCTGGGAATCCACTGACCTCATTTACAACAGGATGGTACCAAGAGTGTAAAGATAAAACTACTGCTCTAGTCTAATCGTATTCCTCTTGCAAAGAGATAAGCTTCCTCCAGACCCAGAAGAATACCAGTATAGCAACTAGGACTTATATTTATGAACGTCCCTTTGCAAAAGTGATAACGATGACCAGTTTCCCTAAAACAAAACAACAGCACAATAATTATAGAAGCTTATTCTCTAGTTTAAAATCTTAAGATTCCAAAGCTTTAAGAAATTTGTGAGATAGGAATGCAAAGGGTGGGAGGAGAATGCATCTTCTTATATTGTCATCATTTTGAAAAAGAGAGTTAAAATCGTTAAATGTTCCGCCCTGATTAAAAACCAAAGCCTGGAACTTCCCTGGTGGTCCAGTGGCTAAGACTCCGCATTCCCAGTGCAAGGGGCCAAGGTTTGATCCATGGTCAGGGAACTAGATTCCACATGCCACAACTAAGACCTGGCACAGCCAAATAAATAAAATAAATACATCTTGAAAAGCAAAAAACAAACAAAAAAGCCTAATAATACTAATATTCTTGCAGAGTGGCCACCTGCGCTTGTCAAAATATTCCCTGAGATGAGGCACTCACTATTCCCAGGAAGTTCATTTCATCTTTGATCAGCTGATGCTTAGAAAGTTCTTCCTTAAAATAATGTGAAGCTTGTTTTGCACTGAGTCCCTTGGGAGCATCTGAATTGTTATCATCCTTCATCCACAAGAAGATAACCTTATGTGTTTGGAGAAAGTCATTATTGTCCTTTCTGGTCTTCCCTTTTGCAGTCTGTTCAGTTATTCCTGAGATAATGTGGTTTCAACAATATTCTTCTCAACCACATAATTATGCCCCCAAATGAACAGAATATTCTAGCTTATAGTTAAAACTGGTCAGAGAACCACGCCAGACAGATGTAACAGTATGTGCAAAAACTTTGCATCAAGAGGGAACAAGACTCATTAAAGGAACCAAATGAGGCTGACATGGCTGGAATTCACAGTGAGCATGAGGCCAGATGGAGTCATCTTTTTAAGTGCACAAGGCGATATAAGGTAGTACTAAAGATACAAAATAAAATAAAGCAGGCCTGTTCTCAAGGAGCTCTGGCAGGTGAGATGGATAACTCCCTTCTTCAGGTGAAGGTTGATGACACAGAGCGGTAGTGCTAGGAAAGGGACCCAAATACTGTGGCTTTTGAGTCAGATCATCTGATTAAACTCCAACTGGACCAACTGCTAGAATTATACCCTTGGAGAAGTTGCCTAACATACCTGTATCTTGGTTTCCTCGCCTATAAAATGGGGATAATGCTACTACTTCTCCTATGGGGTTGTTGTGAAGAGTAATTGAGATGATATTTATTAATTATATTTTAAGAACAGTGCTGGGATCATTTTTTTAAAAGCTTGATGCTGAAAAACAAATAACTAATTATCTGGAGTCATGTTTTTCAGTGTTCAGGTAACATACTAAAGAAACACAGATGAAGAGAGCAAAGGATCTACTTGAAGATAATATGTTTAATAATAATAATTGCTGAACTCAATGTGACAGGCACTAGGAAAATTTCTTTATATTCTTTATGTTAATTAATCTCCATACCAGCCTTAAGAGGTAGATTTGGTCATCACCATTATTTTACAAAGGAAGAAGCAGATTTAACTTAGAAAGTTTCTCTTGTCCAAGGCCCCACAGTTAAAGATCTGGGATTCTGATACTGTAGAATTAGCATCATTACCCTGCCCTGCTTCCTGTTAGGTTTAATAGAAACACTGTCTATAGTCTGGGACCTTTAACAACAGTACTCAGAGAAAGAAAAATAGAGAGTGAGGGTCCTGGAGAAACTTACCTTCATTTCACTTCACTTGCTCAATCCCAAAAACATAGTTCAAGTCTGCCAACACCCTTTTTTTATCCCCTCTCTGGCTGTGCCACGTGGCATGCAGGTTCTTAGCTCCCTTACCAAGGATCAAACCACATCCTCTACAGTGGAAGTGTGGCTTAACCAATGGACCGCCAGGGAAGTCCCAATAGCTAAGGAAGGGGAAGGACTTTATTAATTTTTTTGCCAATACTCTAAAATATTTTTCTTTCTCTTCTCTAGAATTCCCAAGGTTGATAATAAAATAACCCCAATTAATGACACCAGAGAGCTATATTTTAGTTTTTATAGGACACTGCAAATAAAACTTCTAATTAGTAAGCAAATCTTTCTGATGCCCAAGGGATTCAGGGATAGGTGTTAGCAACATGAGGCAAGGATCATAAGAGGTAAGAGTCCTTGGTCTTTCATTTGGAAGAATATTCCAAGTCTGTGAGCCACAAGATTTCATGCAAATTTGCTACTCCAAGACCAAAAACGGGGCGTGAGAGAGACAGGATGAAAGGATGGCTAGATAAGACAGATGGAGGTAAATTTTAAAAATAGGAATTAATATACTGTCTCTTTTATGTAATAGGCCTTATCTAGCTCCATGGTTGCATGTCTCCCTCATATTCTTATGTTGAAATCTTAGTGACCCTCCTGAAAGGAGGCAGGGCCTCTGAGAGGTCATGTATGGATCTGAGAGTTGGACTATAAAGGAAGGTGAGAGCCGAAGAATTGATGCTTTTGAACTGTGGTGTTGGAGAAGACTCTTGAGAGTCCCTTGGACTGCAAGGAGATCCAACCAGTCCATCCTAAAGGAGATCAGTCCTGGGTGTTCATTGGAAGGACTGATGCTGAGGCTGAAACTCCAATACTTTGGCCACCTGATGCCAAGAGCTGACTCACTGGAAAAGACTCTGATGCTGGGAGGGATTGGGGGCAGGAGGAGAAGGGGACAACAGAGGATGAGATGGCTGGATGGCATCACTGACTCGATGGACGTGAGTCTGGGTGAACTCCAGGAGATGGTGATGGACAGGGAGGCCTGGCGTCCTGCGGTTCATGGGGTCGCAGAGTCGGACACAACTGAGCAACTGAACTGAACTGAAATAAGGTCATGAGGGCAAAGCCCTTGAGGATGAGTGCCCTAATAAAAGAGGTCCCACAGAACTCATTTGCTCCTTTCTCCATGGAAAGATATGAGAACCTGCAGCCCAGAAGAGGGCCCTCATCCTACTGTGCTAGCACCCAGACTTCTAGCCTCCAGAACTGTGAGAAATAAATTTCTGTTGTTTTTAAACCACCCCAGTCTGTGATGTTTTGTGACAGCAGCCTGAACAGACTAATGGCATCTGGTTATGAGAAACACACATAAAAACTAGCCTATATTGATTAAATCTAGAAAGTTCATGCAACAGTTTTACTTTCTTCTACTTTCCAGAGAAATTCCCTATTTAATAGTCCCTATTAGAGTTTTTCATTAAAAACGTTAAAGGCAGTAGAATCAACTTGAATGAGTGTGTAAGCTCTTTAAGGGCAGGGTTGCTTCACTCAGCTTTGTATCCTCAGCAGTAAGCAAAGGCTAGCCTCTGAGCACACATGTGCTTCCTATCACACAAAAGCCACACTCCCCAAAAGCAGACCTGGGAGCACATCATTTGGTGCAAACAACAGAGACAAAGGTTGTCGAGGGGGATTGGGTACAGGTGTGCTCATAAACCTTCCCAAAGGGGTCACTTCAGCATTACCTTGGTATTTGAAGAGGTCTATTTAGATGGCTGGCTGCAAATACAATGGGATGCTAAGTGAGCTCTCTCCCTCTGTGATCTCAGAAACCATTTGTCTTGGCTCCAGATAAACTATTTATGGCAGATAGAACTGATGTGGTGTCAAGACCAAGTCCCAGAGGCTTAATACCTCTAAAGATGGCAAAAAATATCTGTTGGATAACCCAATAAAGAGGGCACAGAAACCTTAATTGGGAGGGCTGGGGAAAAGCCTTAAGAAAGACCACCAGCCCTTAGAATACTCTAGCACCAGAGCTGAAATAAGGATGCGTCATAATCAAAAGTCCAAAGGCAAGAACTTCTGTCAGCAGATCTCAACATTTTCCTTGATTCCTTTTATACAGTCGCCTCTTTGTTTGCTGACTGCCTGCTGCCTGGATGCACTTCTAGGACCTGACTGGATAAAATGACCTGGAGTATCAATTAGCTGGTATATCCCATGTGACCTATGTCAAAATTTGGAGGTGGGGAAAGGAAAAAAGAAAGATACTTGTTGTGGTAAACACTGGGTTTCTTTGCTAAAGCACCTTCCACCCCCCTGCTGTTCAGCCTCACCAAAATAACATGCTAATATATTACTTGTGAGTCAAACTTACAGCTTTTGATGAGGTACTTGAGGTTAGGAAATAAAAACTGTGTCTCATTTCTCATTTTTAAGTGGTGCTTATCCTTCCAAGGACAATGGGATTTACAGTCTCAAAAGGCAGAACCATATATTACAAACCTCAAGATGCTCTTAAAGAATTTTTTTTTTTGGTAGCCTCATGGTGGCAAGAAAAGCAGAGAACAGTGTTTCTCAAACAGCCTCCCAACCAGGATGCAGGAGGTGCTGTCAAGCAGCGGAAGCCCTCGAGCTAGTAACCAGCAGCACAAACATACAAGGTATTTAAGATCCAAGAGCAGACAGGTACATCTGGCCAACTCTCACAAAGCAAAAGATCAAATTGATAACAACAAAAGAAGAAGAAAAATAAAAGCAAATCAGCCAATAAACTCATTCAGTTAGGTCAGATATGCTGATTAAAGTCTTATAACTTCCTCTGGAAAATCTAGTTTCTGTCTTATTTTAAGCAGTTATTAAGAGATTCATATTTACAAAAAATAAATCAGAGGGCTAACTTTTCTTTATGAAGAATTCACTGAAGAATTTCCTTAAAATGTAATTTCTCTGGTTCATTTCAAATATAACTTTATACCAATTTCAATTTATTTCCTATTCAAGAACATCTTTTTTGGAAAATGAGGCAATAGACTATCCTAATGTCAAGCAGACATCCCTAATGTTCATGGTCAACCAGCAATTTCTGAAGACCACCCCAATAATCTTAGTATATGATATATATGTGGATGGTCGACTATCAAATCCAAGATCCGCTCAGGAGAGATCATGGAAGTTGGAGAAGCCAGGGAAGCCTTGCATCGGGGACTGGAGGAGGTACAGACTCTTGAGGAAGAAGCAGGAAGGTGTAGAAAGAGAGCAGGTTGAGGGGAGGTGAGCAGAGGCTGAGAGGCTGAAATGCATATGTAGGTCTGGGTAACTGTTCTGGTCCTTTGTTGGTGGTGTGTACTCTCTGGGGTACAGCAGGAGCTCATTGGTGGTTGGAGGGATAGCCCAAGTGTTTCTGTGGACTATTCAAAGGCTAGATCACATATAACTAAAAGGCATTATTAAAAACACAACTTGAAAATGTAACCTAGACCAAAATATGTAAAGGGAAGCTTCTAAGGAAGAGTTCACTTCTTTCCTCAATAAATAATGTTGAACAGGGAGTGTTCCAAGCCAGACCACAAAAAAGTAGAAAAGTCCTGGGACCTTAAAGAGCCAAAGACCCATAAAAGAGCTGGGAGCTAAAACTGGCTGCTAAGCTGGCTAACTTCAAGTGTTCCCAATTCCACCCAGGCTGATGAAAACATCACTGTGGACATGGGAAGCCACACATTGCAGTTCCTGTCGGCATAGGCCAAGTGAAAGTAATGCAGGAAATAATTAGCTGGAACCCTGGAGAAAAATTTTAACAATATTTTAATCGAGCTGAAGGGAATAAAATCCTTTAATAAATAAACACAAACCTCTGTGTACACTGAGGTTCAGGTGGCTCACTAGTAGGGTCGAATGAACCACTAGGGTTCTCTAGATAAAGCCTGATAGCAGGAGAGAGAGGGAGCATGACCAGGAAACACATAGAAGGAAGTAAGACCCTGGTTTCTGCAACATATGTTGTTCTTGAGTTGCCTAGTGCCTTAGGGAACTAATGTCTGTCTAGTCAAGGCTATGGTTTTACAAGGCAGCGGTCATGTATGGATGTGAGTTGGACTGTGAAGAAAGCTGAGCGCCGAACAACTGATGCTTTTGAACTGTGGTGCTGGAGAAGACTCTTGAGAGTCCCTTGGACTACAAAGAGATCCAACCAGTCCATTCTGAAGGAGATCAGNTTTCTGAGGCAGCCTCCTGGACTCAGGGGCCCCTGCGTGTGTGTGTGTGTTTCTGAGGAAGCCTCCCTGTGCCCCTGGACTCAGAGGCCCCTGTGCGGGCAGCCTGCAGAGGAGCAGCCCGAGGCTCTGAGCCTGTCTGCCAGGTCACAGGAGGCCGATAACGTCTGCTTCCAAGAAAGAGAGCTGGCACCTTGTGTGGGCTGTTCCTGAGGTGCTTCTCAAGGCGAGGGAGAAAGGAGGTGAGGAGGCGGAGACGTTCTCTGGAGGGAGTATCACCTCGAGGGCCCCTGGGGCTGGCGTCTCAGCAGGCTGGGACAAAGATGGCAAGGCGGGCAGTGGCATGGGTGCCAGCCTGGGAGCCCAGGCCTGGCTTCTGTCTCCAGCTGTTCTCGGGCACTGTTTCTGCTTGAACAAGTGTGTGTCTTCAGTCCGGGCCTCAGTCTCTCCACTTAAAAAGGTGAGGCCGGTGGTTTTTAAGTCATGCTCCTTGGGACTCTAGGGATTTGTGGGTGTGCTTCTGGACCAGGGAGGAAGGTGGTGGAGAGTGGAGACATATAACAAGTACCCTCATTTCTGCACAAGCATTCCTCCTGTAGCTTTTGTATACTGGATGATTTTAGGAAATATCTGATTTATTTATTTAGTTGGCTGCACCGGATCTTGACTGTGGCATGTGGGATCTAGTTCCTCAACCAGGGATTGAACCTGGGCCCCCTGCATTGGCAGTGCAGAGTTTTAGCCACCAGACCACCAGGGAAGTCCCTGTATGTTGGATTTTGAGTGTAAAGTTTACTCTGAACAAAGGGTTCTGCTCCAAAATGAAGTTTGAAAGCCTTTGGCCAAAATGGTCATAAGTGATGCTAACAGGGGGTCATAGCACAGAGTGGTTCTGCGGGCTGCGGGGGCTGCTGGCTGTGAACTGAGAGGCAGAATGTTTGCCTTCTGTCCTTGGGGGTTCTGTAATACATGCTGCCTTTCTGCTTCTTGGTCAAACACATGATTGTGTCATTATTCGGGAGCTACGCATACTCTGCTTGCAAAGTTCATGGCTCTCATTCCCTTCCGGGTTAAGTCCTAGCTCCCTCATCTCATGTCTAAGGCAGCTGGGCATTCCCAGCCACTCCCAACCTCACATTTATGTCAGCACTAAATTTTGTGCAGTTCTTGTAGCATCTAAAATGCTCCATGATGTTTTGACCAGAAGGCCTTCAGGCATAGGGTACCCTCCCCCTGGACACTCCCTTCTCTTTATTTCATTCCACTTAAGCTGGAGTCATTGCTATTCATTGTTTATAAGTTAGTTCAAGTCTCAGCTTCTCCATGAAGCCAGCTTGGCTTTCATCCTCACTCTGAATTGTATAACCTCTCAAGTGTGGGCAGATCGTCTTCAGCTTGCTTCGACCATAACACCTGACTCCGTATGGTCAAGGGCCCCTCCTCCTGTCTGCAGCCCTGCAGGGCAGAGAATGCTGTGACTTCAGAGCCTCCATCTCTTCTAGATGTATTCAGAACCTGGCACACAACAGTGTTAGCTAAATAGACCGGCATGAGTCTGTTTACCCGAATACACCTGAGCCCCTTTGAACTTCAGTTGCCTTGTCTGAGAGATGCAGAGAATTAAGGCTCTTGGACAGGGGCTTCTGAAAGGGAAAATTAGACTGTGTATATATAAAGGGCTTTATAAGCCATGCCGCATATGGATAAAGGACTTGTGGCTTTAACAGTCACTCACCTGGGTTGTGTCTCGGGATCTCCTGCTGCACCCCAGGGCCTTGTGCCAGGTGCCTGAGATGCCTTAGAAAGGAGGATAGCACGACCTTCTCAGAAATGAGGCTTTAATTCTAGAAGGGCAGCTCAGTGCGGTCGCAGGGCCAGTCCCTTAGGGGTGTGGGCAGCTGCTGGCCTGCAGCTGCAGCCTGGCCTCTGCTGTGAGGAGGCAGCTCCCCTCACCCTGGGTGTGGGCACTTACTTCCTTGTTCTGCATGCGTCAGAAACCCAGACAAGCTCCAGGGCCACGGCACGACAAATGACCCCACACCCAAGGCCTTCTGCATTGCTTTTCTTGCCTTGTCTACCTACATTTTCTTCCAAACAGGCTTTAAAAAAAAGAAACATGAATTCAGGGAACTTCAGGGAAAAGAAACTAGCTCAGTCCTTCTCCTACACTGGAAACTCCCCAAGGACCCAGAACACAAAGACATATCACAGAGGGGGAAAGCTGTTTCGTTAGAGACGTTGTCTCACTCTTTGGCCGGTATGGAATACCTTCATAAATGAAAAAAACACACAGAGACCCTGAGGGACGAGTGGAGGGTTTTTCCCAGAAGTACTCTTGAAAGTAGGGGCAGAGGAAGGACCAGTGGCTGGGGACCCCGGCCGGGATGTGTTTCCCAGAACCCCAGGGCTCACTGCTCAGCCCCTTGTTCACTCATGGGCTGGTGCCCCTTCCCACCCCTTCACCTCATTTTCCCTTTCTACAAACTGGAGGGTCCAGTTACCTTGTCTTTGAGACTCTTTCTAGCTGGGAGGTGTGTGTCTGCATATATCCATCCCTTGGTATCCACAGGGGACTGATTACAAGACTGCTGTGGATACCAAACTCCCCAGGTGATCAAGTTCCTTGTATTAAATGGTGTGCTGTAGTCATCCCTCTGTATCCACAGATATGGAGGGATTACTCCATGTATGTACACATGTATGCAGATACAAGGGGTTCTGAGGTGGCACTAGGGGTAAGAATCTGTCTGCCAAAGCAGGAGGTGCAGAGACGCGGGTTTGATCCCTGGGTTGGGAAGATCCCCTGGGGAAAGAAATAGCACCCCACTTCAGTATTCTTGCCTAGGAAATCCCACAGAGGACCCTGGTGGGCTGCAGTCCATGAGTCAGACATAACTGAGTGACTGAGCACACACATGCATAAATATACACACACGTATGTACACTTCATGTCAAAATGTAACAGTGTCTTGAAGTTAAAATATGTCCCTTTTCATTCAGCCATCCAACCGTCCATCCATTTATTATTACTTAATTATTTCACTCCATTTAGTCATTTTTTATTGACAATGTTCAATATTAGGCACCGTTGTAGGTATTATTATTACAGTGTTATTCAGGAAGGATAACATGTCTTTCTGCTCTCAACAAGTCTTAAGCTCCAGCAGACTCTAGAAAGCATTTTAGATCCATTTTAGTGAAGATGATCTTAAAAGCCTTGACAGTGAGGGAACATAGTTTATTTCTTGTGGTTCTAGTTAAAAGCAGTCTTACCAAAAGTATGTTTGTACCACGGGAGAAGTCATTTTCCTTAGATTCCCACAGATGATTCTTTGCAAAAGAGGCATAAGCATACATTGCCGAGGTTTTTGTCCAGGAGGAGATGACAGGACAAGAGGGAGAAGCCTTGTCGTGGGTCACCGGGCCTGGGAAAAGCAGCACACAGTAGGGCTCTGCCTGCGTCCACTGGCACTAGGGAGAGGCTCCTCTGAGCCCCAGCACCCTCCTCTGACCACTGTGCCAGGACCTGGCCATAACTGCGACAGGAGGGGCTTGGGTTCATCCAAAGCCCCAAGCTCTGGGCAGGGAGTCTTTTCCCTTCCCTTGGCTTCAGGTCCTGTATCTGCACAGCAGGGATGACGTTTCCCTGCCTACTTCACCGCAGTGCTGAGTCCCCAGCGAGACACAGTATGTTCCTGGAGCAAGACTGCGTGCAAGGCATCACCTTCCTGCGTGCCTGCTACCTGGTGGGTGCTCAGTGTTGTTTGCTGGTCAGGGTCTGGAGTGAGGCAAAGGTTGGATGTAAGGGAAGGACGTGGAAGCACTCCTTTGACCTAGGAACTGAGTGGGATGTCCTTCATCTGTCCTTTCCTTTGACCTTCTCATCCCTCTGTGATGTAGGTGCTATAGGTCAGAGAAAGTAACGTCCCTGCCTCGCTCAGGGCAGATGGACCAGAACTAGGATCAGAACCCATGCCTCTGTTTTCTCTCTGCTTCTTGCGTCTCCTTCCATGATGGAGAGTCTGTTTGCATAGGTTTCTGTCCCATGGCCAGGAGTGCCACCTGAGTGATTAACAGCGTAGGCAGCGGATAGCCTCAGCAAGCCTTTACGATAAGGAACGTGAAAGTGGACGTGAAGTCGCTCAGTCGTGTCCGACTCTTTGCGACCCCATGGACTGTAGCCCACCAGGCTCCTCCGTCCATGGGATTCTCCAGGCAAGAATACTGGAGTGGGATGCCATTGCCTTAGGGCAAACCATTAATTTTCGCTTATTCTATCTTTATCTTTACAAGTTTCTTATTAGACATTCTCCCTTCACATTTTCAATTAACATTCCTTTCTGATTCTTATTTCTCTTTCATTCTGCTACAGTTTTTCTGCTTTCATTTTTCTCTCCAAAGTTCTGAGAAGAGTGCTATCACAGTCTCGTTTGTCAGTGCTTTCCCCTCTTTGCCTGTTTCCAGAATGACCTTTCAGCTGCTAAATCTAACCTGGTCATTTTCATGCTCAAAACCCCTCACAAGATAGAACTCACACACCTTCCACTCTTGCAGAATTCCTTCAGGATGAGGTCCAAGCAGTTACATCAGGGTCAGGACCCACCTTCCCTTCATCCCTGCAGCTCACAGCTCTGCAGAGGCACCTGCCATATAGTAACCAGTTCTTCACCTGCCTGTGCCCCTTACCCCCAACCACCAAAGTGAAGGTCCTGGAAGGAAAGGCATGCTTCACTCACCTCTTATTCCTCAGCGTCTAGAACAGAACTTTGCTCAGCATAGAATAGATGCTCAGTGCGCAGTGAATTCAGTGAAGAAATGCACTGGACACCCCACCCTCTCCTCTACTTCTGTCCTCTTCCCCAGCATCTAGAGATGGGACACCTAAGCTCTAATATCCACTGTTCGCTAGAGACACCAGCAGGAAGCTATTAAAGTGACACTTTCATAGCATTTTGCAGATCAAAAGCCATTGTACACACATTAACTCTGTTTGATTTTCACAACAACCGTGAGCTTCAGGGTGGAGATGTTCATTCCGTGGCACAGAGGAGGACCCCAAGTCCCAAAGCGGGCTCAGGACTTGTCCAAGGCCACGCTTTCAGTGTGCCCTGGCGCTGGATCTGCACCCTGCCTGACAGCTGCTTCTGCAGCCCTTGGCTCCTCCACTCACACAGACACTCTGTCTTAATTACAGTGAACGAGGGAAGGGAAAGCCAGGATAATTATTGGTGACACATTGAGCAAGTGTGAAGCTCTTAAAGAATTGAAACGCTTTCTTCCTGTACTTTCAAGGACTTTTTCATTACCCCTAATTCCTTACATTTGTATATCAATTTGGAGGTTTGCAAAGTGATTTTTTTTTCAGCCCTACATTCCATCCGCCTCTTACTCCATTCAGTGGCATGGACTGAACAAGGCTTTAGAAAAGCACCTTATCGTCTTGTGTCTGTGCTGTGCACTGTGCCAGGCACCGAGGATGTAGTTGTGAGCCATCAGACGTGGCCTCTGCCCTCAGGGAGCTTAGAGGTGAATGGACGGCGAGGCACACAGCTGTGATAGTGTGTGATTGTCAGGAAGCCAGAAGCACAGGATGCTGTGTAGCATAGTGAATCCTGGGCAAGTAGTGGCTGGAGAAGATTTTTTAGATGGAAGCAGTGATCTAAAGAACAGGAAGAAGTTAGTGAGGCAAACAGTGGTGGGAAGAATGCACCAGACAAAGAGAGTTATGTGCAGATTCCAGGAGGTAAAGTAAGTCTGGTTCAAGATTATTGCAGCTCTGTTCATCATCCTGGTAGCTGAGATGTAGGAACAACCTAAATGTCCTTTGGCAGGTGACTGGGTGATATAAAGACATAGATACAAAATGGAATATCCATATATGTGTGTGTAATAGAATATTGCATACATCCCAAGTTGCTTCAGGTCTTTGTGACCCCATGGACGGTAGCTCATCAGACTCCTCTGTCCGTGGGATTCACCAGGCAAGAATGCTGGAGTGGGTTGCCATGCCCTCCTCCAGGGGACCTTCCTGACTCAGGGATCGAACCCGTGTCTCCTGTGACTCCTGCACTGCAGGTGGATTCTTTACCGCTGAGCCATCAGGGAAGCCCAGCAATGGAATGTTAGTAAGCCTTGTAAAAGAAGGAAATCCTACTTTATGCAGCAGCACAGAGGAGCCTGGAGGACAGTGAGCTGAAAGAGAAATAAGCCAGACAGAGAAAGGGAGATAGTACATGTGTCACTCAGTCAGTTGGGTCCGACTCTTTTCGACCCTATGGGGTGTAGCCTGCCAGGCTCCTCCACCCATGTGATTTTCCAGGCAAGAGTACTGGAGTGGGTCGCCGTTTCCTTCTCCAGAATAGTGCATGGTTCCGCTTATATATGGTCTCTAAAACTGTCAGACTCATAGAGGCAGAGAGTATAGTAGAATGGTGGTTGCCAGTGGCTGGGGGAAGGGAAAATGAGGCATTACTATTCAATGGGTATACATTTCTAGAGATCTGCTGTATAACAGATTTGTTATATACTACACAACAGTATTGCTGACAATACTGTATTGTACACTTAAAAGTTTATTGAAAGAGTAGATCCCATGATGAGTTACTACCTCGATTAAAAAAAAATGACTGTGAGTCTTTCAAATGAGTACATTGAAAGCCTTGGACTGGAAGGGGCTTGCTTGAGTGGATTCAGGGGGGACCAGAAGCCATGGCAGAGACCACTCACCTTCCGGCCTGTGTCCAGCTTCCTTGGCTACACGTGCAGGGCTTCGCTTCTTAGGAGGCAGTGGGGCAGTTAGAGGAGGCACCTGGGCCACCTGGGTTCAAACACAGACGCCAAGGACTAGCCAGAGCCAGCGCCAGCTGCTGAGACTCCAGTCCTCTGAACCCCAGCCCTCTGCTCCTCTGCAAACTGGGCCTCCCGCCACTCACAGATTAGTCACAGACGCTGCAAACACATCCGCAATATTGTGTCAAAAAAAGACGTGCAGCAGCATCCAGATAGCAGCCTCATTAGCCTCTTATTATCCATTCACCCAAATATTCTGACTAATCAGCCTTCAGATGGGCAGGATTAATGGGTTACAATCCTGGCACTGGGCACCTCTAATTGAAATGAATGTGTCGCCTTTCAGAATGGACAGCTTATCCTTTGCCATTGCACAGAGAGTGTGCCCCAGCTCAGAGGTTCTGCTCTCAAGGCCATGACGGCAGAGCCCACGGGGGATGAACGGAGCCCTTTGCTCACCTCTGCTTGGAGCTGGAGACCCCTTCTTGTATCACGGTGATCAGTTTGCCGCATATTCGTCTCCCCTACAGGACTGGGAGCTACTTGAAGGCAGATCTGTATCAGTTGACATCAGGTCTGGCTGCATTTAATAAGAAAGGCAAAATACTAGCACTTTCAACAAGATGAAATTTATTTTTTCTCTTATTTAAAATGAGTCTGATGAGAGGACAGTCAGGCCTGGCAGAGCAGCTCTGTGATGTCTTCAAGGACTTAGCCATTCCTTCCTCTCTCCCCTTCCTTCCTCCATTCCGCCTTCCTTTTTAAAATTTTTTCTGTCATCCTAAGGTATAGCATCCATCCTCATGGTCCGAGACGACTTCAGGAAAGTCTGAGTATTGAGCAGCCGGAAGGGGAAAAAAAAGGGAAAGTGAAGCATACCTCCTAGCTGAAGCAGCTCCCTTTAAGGAGCTTTTGGGGTATCCCTCCTGACACTTATACTTGATATCTCCTTGGCCAGAACGTGGCCACCTGAGTCCGATGCAGTTGTTAGCTGAAAGTGTCCCCGTGTAAATAAAATCTGGGTCTGTCACTCAGCAAGAAAGAGAGAATGCATGTCGGATGGGCGCCCCTTAAAGTCTTTGACAGATTCAGCTTCAACATCCCTCACAAGGCCTTCCTTGCCCATCATGGGTGGGGTTAAGAATTTGGGCAGACAAAGCTGGGTGAAAATACCACTTTGCTCTTTACCAGCTGTGTAAAGAGCTAAGCGAGCTTTGTTCATCTTTTTGAGCCCAGTCTCTCTTTTATGGTGATTACTGCACTGACTTTATAGGGTGGTCATGAGAATTAAATGAGTTGGTGCTATTCAAGTGCTTAGTGAAGGATCAATAATTGATGGCTTCCATGACTATGAGTGATAATCATCACCACCATATAGGGGGGTTTTATATTTCATTTTGAAGAATTCTGGGCTTGGAGGAAGAAGACTTATGTTTAAGACCCACACGATGGCTGTGTGACTTCTGGCAAGTCACCTAACTTGTCTGAGACTCATTCCTGTTTCTAGAAAATGAGTATGGTTAGGCCTGCTCTCAGGATCAAAAAGTTAATTTCCAATGCACCATAAAATGCTCTACTATTAACAAAGGTAACGTTTTGCATTGAGAAAACCACTGTCAAGGGGGGCGGGGCGGGCAGTCAGACAACTTAATTCCACACCCCAGCTCTGCCTCTTATCTCATGACCCGGCTGAGCTTTGGTTTCCTCACTAGTAAAAGGACAGGGTAATACTTTTCTTGCAGCTTTCTTGTAGAAATGAAGAGACATCAATGCAGACGCAAAGTGCCTGAAAAACAGAAGACTCTAAATAAGCGGCACTGCTGTTTATGGTGATGGTGATGATGAGGGTGACGATGACTCAGTGTTTGTGGAATGGACAAGTAAGCGGAAGAGTGAATGAGTCAGCAGGCAGGCTAGGAGCTTGGAGTTAGTATCCTCCGTCTTCAGGGCCACACAGAGGGGGCATGTGAGAATCCCTGTGAGGTTTTGACACTGGGTTTTGCTCTGGGCAACTTTAGCCTTGCCTGGTGGGTTCTACATACCAATAGGGTCCACATGACATGTGCCAGGGAACCCCCGTAGGGACATCTTCTTATCATGCTCCTGGGGGAGGAGGTTTCCCAGCTAGATATCACTGCCAACTATCCCTGGGCCCACTTGCCTCCTATGGGGAATCAAAGTCAACTCCTAGCAGCTGCTATGGAGGACGGACTCCTAGCATCTGTCTCCAGGCCACGCGTATGTATGTTGCTGGGCAGGATCCCATAAAGTCTCTATTTCGCAGAGGGTAAGATGATTACATTACTCCTGCTTTTCTCTTCCAACAAGAGGCGATAAAACCTTTATGATACTTCCGGCCTGCACATCCCTGTTCTGTTTCTGTGTTATTCTTGCTTTTCCAGACTCCTCCCGACTTTCCTCCATTAGGTACATCAAGTACTAAGAACTCAGAACTCATTTGGTACAGAGAGAAACTCAATTATATCCACCAGCAGAGTGTAAAAGGGATGGTGGTTTGAGATACATTTATACGTTACAGCCTCTAGGTGGAAACTTGCCAATTTTCAGTCCAGCAGTCTATAGGAATGCTCAGGAGGATGTCAGCTGAGTTCAGGGGAACCATTCTGCACAGGAAACACTCTCTAAGAGGATTTATAGTAATGCAAATGTCAAAGTTAGCTCCAAGTTAAATGAAACTAATTGGACCCTGTAGAACAGAGTTTGTAAACTGGGAGCCCAAGACTGTCTCTAAGCCATAAATGTGTCTCATTTTGTCCATGGTAGGCACTCAGTTAAAAAAAGATCGGTTGCCCAAAATTTGAAAATCAGATTTCATAATGAAAGTATAGATTGTGTGTGTGTACATGCAAAATTGCCTGCTCTGTGTACAACAGGTCCGCATTCTTGAATGGCAACAGTTGGCTGGATTTCAGTAGGAAATGGGCCTTCAGAAAGGTCACGTGTGCTCTCGTTGCCCACAGTCGCCACCACTCCCTGCCTCCCCTTTTTTTTTGTATCCTGCTCCCTCCCCTATGCACATTCTCTGTAAGTATTTGTGTTTAGGCCCCTTCTTCACAAGATACCCACTGCGTGAAGTCATACAAAAGTCAAAATGACCTCTAGCGTGAATGAAACCGGATGGATCCTTTAGTAGGTACTCCTCGCTGAAAGAAGTGCAGCTGTCAGAGTTTCTTCCAGCTGAACATGTACCCGGACGAATCCATTAGAGAGAACTTGTGAGTCACGCAGACTCTGAGGAGCTACTGTGTCAACCCTGAAAAGCATCAAAAGGACACAGTCACCTCCGTGGAGTTTTGTTTACTGGACTCGGTTCATGTCAGAGCTGAAGGTCCCACTGGTTTTGAATGGCCTTAGGCTCTGAAAGAGCAGCTGGCATAGAGCGAATTGTCCTTTTCTCCCTCTCATCTGGAGTGGCTCTTTCACGGTGGACAAAGTGCTGCCCAGAAAGGCTCAGATGGGAAGGAGAAGTGTAACTGGGACTCAGGCAGTGGAGGAGCGAGCCTGGGCCTTGTGCTAAAGCCTTGTGATACGCGGAAAACAAGGGTTGAACAGTGGCCGCTGGGAGGCAAGTTCCATCCTGACTTCCATCCCTGATGTGCCAAATGAGTTTGGGCAAAGCCTTTCCTTTTGTGGACTTTAGACTCCCATTTGCAAAACTGGGCTTAGACTGGATCATCTCTTTTAGAAATCATTACTCTAGAGAGAGACCTGGTTCGTGGGTGACAGAGGGGCAGGTCTATAAGCAGCACAGCTAAGGGCAGTTCAGGCGTCTTCTCTGAATTTACCACGACTGCCCTGGATGATTCTCACTGCCTCATCTCCTGGCCATATGCTGTCAGGCTTTGTATTATATCCCCACGTCTCCTTCCCGTCTCCCTCCCTCTCTCGGCTCCAACCACCGCAGCCTCACATTCTGGGAATATGCCATGCATAAGCCAGGGAGGGCATTGCTTCAGCCTCTGACATCCTTTTCTTTATCCTGGCAAGATCCTACTCTTCAAAACTCAGTCCCTCTTCTTTGAAAACTCCTCCATCCCCCTCCACCCTCATACACACAGCCACACCCAAAGTTGCCTGGCTTTGAGATTCAAATCCCAGCTCAGCCTCCTACCAAGAGTGTCCCACAGTTTTTGAGGATGGCAGGGCCAGGAATCCAGTGTCCCCAATTCTTCCCCCCAAGTCTCTGAAGCTCCCACTTTACCAGTGCCTCACCTTAGTCACCACTGTGACCATAGGCCAGGTTACTTGTCCTCTCTCAACTTCATATCCAGAAAAGATGGATAAAAATAGTAGTCAGCTCATAATGTTGAGAGGGTCAGCAGGTAATCCTACCATCCGTGTGATCCCGTGCCTGGCGCCTGGTCTGCGCTCTTTGAATGTTCACTTTAAATGTGCAGAGAGGGCTGCACTCATGTTTGTGTTCACTTACGGCCCAAGCCTGAGCCCAGCACAGAGCGGGGGCACTCTTCGGGAGTCTTGGGACTTACGGTTTGGGCCCCGGCTGCTGTGTGAGCTCTGTGATTTGGGGCAGGAAGCCTAACTTCCGGGAGCCTTGCTCTTGCCTTCTAGACAGAGGGAACGGTCCTGCCTGGCCTTCAGACAGCTGCTGTCTGCAGTGCTCACTGGGGCTGATGAATGGGAGTGAGGTGGGGTGGGGACATCCTCTGAAATAGGAGGGAACGTTCTGCAGACCTGAGCTCTTGATTACCATTCCTCACGCTGACAGTGTCTCTTCTCCGGTGGCAGCCAGGAGCCACTTGCTACCCAACCACGGAGGCCCAGATGTTGTCAACATCTGTCTGCTTCGCCAGGCCTTTTACAGAGGGAGGAGCAAGGCGCGGAGGGAGGATTACATGCTGGAGGCTGTGTGGGCGGTTTCCCTAACTCCTCCTGCCGCCCTGCCGACTGCCCTTCCCTGGGAGGAGGGGCCGCTTCTCATTCGGCTCTGGGCTCCCAGTGTCCCACCCAGCCCAGCCTCTGGCTTCAGGGCACACTGGCTGACTTGATGGGGACAACTCAGTGCTGCCTTTTTTTTTTTTTTTTTAAGTATTTTATTTGAAAAATAAATTTTATTTTATTTGGCTTCCCTGATAGCTCAGTTGGTAAACAATCCACCTGCAGTGCAGGAGATCCCAGTTCGATTCCTGGGTTGGGAAGATCCCCTGGAGAAGGGAAAGGCTACCCACTCCAGTATTTGGGGGCTTCCCTTGTGGCTCAGCTGGTAAAGAATCTGCCTGCAATGCAGGAGACCTGGGTTTGATCCCTGGTTGGCAAGATCCCCTGGAGAAGGGAACGGCTACCCACTCCAGCATTCTGGCCTGGAGAATTCCATGGATGGTATAGTCCATGGGGTTGCAAAGAGTGAGACACGACTTTTACTTTTATTTGCTCACTTGTTTTTGGCTTTGCTGGGTCTCGTTGCGACAGCTGGGGGCTGCTCTCGAGTTGCGGTGCCCCGGCTCAGTGCGCCGGCTCCTCTTGTTGCAGATCACAGGCTGTAGGCCACATGGGCTTCTATAGTTGCCCACACGGGCTCAGTGGTTGCAATTCCCGGGCTTCGAGCACAAGCTCAGTAGTTGTGGTGCACAGGCTTAGTTGCTCCACGGAATGTGGCATCTTCCCTGACCAGGGATCTGGTCTGGTCCCAGACCAGGAGATCGTGTCCCCTCATTGGCAGGCGGATTCTTCACCACTGAGCCACTTGGAAAGCCCCTCAGTGCTGCCTCTAGGATCAGCCAAGGTTAGCAGAGCCTCTCTGTTAACCCCGTAGAAAGATGGTGAGCCTGGGATTCGGGAATTCTGCGGATGCGGCTGCGGGTGCCTTGCTGTGTGACCTCAGGCAAGGCAGATTCATGCTCTGGGCCTCAGTCAAGTGATGTATCTAAGGTTCCACAAAAAAGCGTTCCCTCCCTAATGGATCCTTGAGTACTGTGGAACATCTTACATCTGGGAGAGACTGGAAGTTCAATATCTGTGTGTGAATAGAGCGTTTTCCCCCTTTAAGTTTCTTTCTCTTTGGGAGAGTGGCAGCTTGGCAAGGTGGAGAAGGGCCTTCAGCCACTTTAGCTCATTTAGTTCTTACAGCAGTACTTCCAGGTGGACACTGACATCCTTGTTTCTCTACTGATTAAGAATCAGAGAAAAAAATTCAGTCTCTCAAGTCACACAGCTCATCAGAGAGAGAGAGAGTCATTCAGAATTTTTTTCCAAAGTGTTATGCTTCCAAGAAATAATGAGTCTTTCATCCCTGAAGAAGAGATTCAACAACAGGCTGGGCCAGAGCCAAGGATGTTGACCGTGGCCTTTTCCGTTCACAGACTCATAAGATGTCCATCCCTAGGAGGACCCTCATAGACCACGGGCACATCCCCTCTTTCATAGGTGAGGCTCTGAGAAGAGCAGGGACTTGACCTGCATCGCTCACAGGCCTCCCAGAGTCAGGCCGACCTGGGTTTGAGCTCTGTCTGTCACCTACATCCCTGGCATCTGTCTGTCCTTCAGTGCGGGCTTGCAGGGGAGCCCAGCCCCAGTTCCCAGGCCATGGACACACAGGGCTGGGCCAGGGTACCGAGGGGATACCTGGGAACCAGTGGTCCTCTGCCCAGAGCCCGCGGGGATGCGCCTCTGCCTTCCCTTCCTGCTCTGGGTGGAGGTGAGAGTATCTTTGCTAAAATACCTCTTTGCTCCCTCTAGGGAGTGAAGACGCTCATTCATGTCCAACTCTTTGCGACCCCGTGGACTGTAGCCTGCCAGGCTCCTCCATCCATGGGATGCTCCAAGCAGGAATACCGGAGTGGGTTGCCATTTCCTCCTTCAGGGAATCTTCCTGACACAGGGATCGAACCCCGGGTCTCGTGCACTGCATGCAGACTCTTTACCGTCTGAGCCACCCATGGGCTCCTTTAGGGAGTGGGGGGCGGGTACTGGCAGCTCTGTGAGATGGTGAGCTTTCACTTTGCCACCTTCCCCAAAGCCGTGAGCAGGGGCAGCCCTTGCCCAGGCTCCCTGGGAAACACGACTGCCTGTCAGTGCTGGAGGGGGCAGGCCTGGCGCCGGCACATCCTCTCTGACCCCCTCCGCTGCAGATGGGCACACAGAGATGGAGAGCCAAGTGGGTGATAGCCTGGTACAGCAGCCGGTGGAGCCTGACCTTCCCAGCTAGTTGGCCTCAGTGACCAAACCTTGAACAAATTCCCTTCTAACCACCTTCAACAAACTGCCTCCTCCCTCTGAGGCTCCATCTGGGAGAAGAGGATGATGATAGAAGCCTCTTCACAAATTTGTAAGGATTAAGTGAAATAGTGTAGGTAAAGTGGGGAGGGCAGGGCCCGCTAGGGAGAAGGTGCCCGACAGCGCGGGTCTCCCTGCCTCCGTGGTTCAGGGATTGCTCTGCAGTCCCTCATCCGAGGCCAGCAGTAAACCAGTGTCCGCCTCAAAAGGGAAATATCAGCTGTCTCCACTTTGTTTGATTTTGGGGGCTAACTATTCTTATTGTTCTTTTGCCTAACATTTATGCAGACTCATGAGGGGCTATTCCTGCTTGGAGAATCCCAGGGACGGAGGAGCCTGGTAGGCTACAGTCCATGGGGTTGCAAAGAGTCTGACAAGACTGAGTAACTTCACTTCACTTCACATGAGGTGCCAGGGGCTTCCCAACTGGCTCAGTGGTAAAAAAAAAAAAAAAAGAAAGAAAGAAAGAAACCCACCTGCCAGTGCAGAAGATATAAGAGACACCAGTCTGATCCCTGGGTTGAGAAGATCCCCTGCACGAGGCCATGGCAGCCCCCTCCAGTATTCTTGCCTGGAGAATCCCACGGACAGAGGAGCCTGTGGGCTACCGTCCATGGGATCAGAGTTGGAAACGATTGAAGTAGCTTCCCTTGTGGCTCAGCTGGTAAAGAATCTGCCTGCAATGCAGGAGACCTGGGTTTGATCCCTGGTTGGCAAGATCCCTTGGAGAAGGGAACGGCTACCCACTCCAGCATTCTGGCCTGGAGAATTCCATGGATGGTATAGTCCATGGGGTTGCAAAGAGTGAGACACGACTTTTACTTTTATTTGCTCACTTGTTTTTGGCTTTGCTGGGTCTCGTTGCGACAGCTGGGGGCTGCTCTCGAGTTGCGGTGCCCCGGCTCAGTGCGCCGGCTCCTCTTGTTGCAGATCACAGGCTATAGGCCACGTGGGCTTCTGTAGTTGCCCACACGGGCTCAGTGGTTGCAATTCCCGGGCTTCGAGCACAAGCTCAGTAGTTGTGGTGCACAGGCTTAGTTGTTCCACGGAATGTGGCATCTTCCCTGACCAGGGATCTGGTCTGGTCCCAGACCAGGAGATCGTGTCTCCTCATTGGCAGGCGGATTCTTCACCACTGAGCCACTTGGAAAGCCCCTCAGTGCTGCCTCTAGGATCAGCCAAGGTTAGCAGAGCCTCTCTGTTAACCCCGTAGAAAGATGGTGAGCCTGGGATTCGGGAATCCTGCGGATGCGGCTTGCGGGTGCCTTGCTGTGTGACCTCAGGCAAGGCAGATTCATGCTCTGGGCCTCAGTCAAGTGAAGTATCTAAGGTTCCACAAAAAAGCGTTCCCTCCCTAATGGATCCTTGAGTACTGTGGAACATCTTACATCTGGGAGAGACTGGAAGTTCAATATCTGTGTGTGAATAGAGCGTTTTCCCCCTTTAAGTTTCTTTCTCTTTGGGAGAGTGGCAGCTTGGCAAGGTGGAGAAGGGCCTTCAGCCACTTTAGCTCATTTAGTTCTTACAGCAGTACTTCCAGGTGGACACTGACATCCTTGTTTCTCTACTGATTAAGAATCAGAGAAAAAAATTCAGTCTCTCAAGTCACACAGCTCATCAGAGAGAGAGAGAGTCATTCAGAATTTTTTTCCAAAGTGTTATGCTTCCAAGAAATAATGAGTCTTTCATCCCTGAAGAAGAGATTCAACAACAGGCTGGGCCAGAGCCAAGGATGTTGACCGTGGCCTTNGAACTGTTCTGATGCAGTTATAATAATGTTGACTAACGTGAAGATCTCTGAGTTCCTTTCTTTCTTTTCTGACAGTTGGTAAGCGAGCTTCTGGTTTAGAAAGGTGAGAGCGTTTGCCACCGCTGCGTTTCTCTGCAGCCCCTGCTGAGCACGGCATGAGGATGGCATGAGACAGGTGGCCAGATCAGCAGAATTTCGCCGGCACTGGGAGACCAGGAGGAGAAAGGGGACGTGGGGGCAGGGGCAGTGAGCTCCATGCCAGGCATGTCTGTATGGTCTCTGCTGAGTTGTAAGTTTGACCCTCCAACCCTGATATCACCTCTCCCTGCCCACAGCTTCCTTTGCAGCCTGGTTGCAGGTGGCTGGGTACCACTGCCGCCTTCTCTGATCTGGAGCAAGAGGGGTGGCCTTGCCTCTTGCCCTCTGCCCATTACTTCTCCTATAACCCTCCTTCCTGCTGCCTAGCTCTCAGCACTGCAAAGACACCTTCTGTTACCGAGAGAGTCCATCAGCACTTTAGTAGGGAGCCATTGCTCCGAATGGAATCCTATAGGGAAGGAGGGTCTCCAGTCTGCAAGACAGATACAAGTGCTTTGTAACAGTGGAGTCCTCTCATGTGCACTTTTCATTTGCATGCATTAACCTATATATGTTTTGTGACAAGAGATACAGACAGAAAGCTAAAAAGTTAGGTCATTTTCTCCCTGTTACACGCAGCGAGCATCTGTAATCCAGAATGAAAATAGGAAGGGAAACATGAAACTTGCCTTCCTAGGTCAGTCTCAGCATCCACTACTCCGTCAGTGTGGCTGTGCCCTGTGTGGTTCTAGATTCAAGCCAATTATTTCAGGTGCTGAGTCAGATAAACAGTAACAGGGACATTTCTTTCTTTTTTTTTTT
>SJYX01011285.1:12485-30091 GCA_006410675.1 Oreotragus oreotragus | reverse complement strand
CTTCTTCTTTTCCAATTTGGATTCCTTTTATTTCTTTTTCTGCTCTGATTGCTGTGGCCAAAACTTCCAGAACTATGTTGAATAGTAGCGGTGAAAGTGGGTACCCTTGTCTTGTTCCTGACTTTAGGGGAAATGCTTTCAATTTTTCACCATTGAGGATAATGTTTGCTGTGGGTTTGTCATATATAGCTTTTATTATGTTGAGGTATGTTCCTTCTATTCCTGCTTTCTGGAGAGTTTTTATCATAAATGGATGTTGAATTTTATCAAAGGCCTTCTTTGCATCTATTGAGATAATCATATGGCATTTATTTTTCAATTTGATAATGTGGTGAATTACATTGATTGATTTATGGATATTGAAGAATCCTTGCATCCCTGGGATAAAGCCCACTTGGTCATGGTGTATCATCTTTTTAGTGTGTAACAGGGACATTTCAACTGGGTCTTGAAGGATGAGCAGAGATGTATTTAGTAGGTTTCCATCTTTCTAATGCAGTGAGAGGTTTGAGATTATGTTTCAAATTTCATGCAAGGGTATCACGTACATGCATATGCTTGTATGTAAATTGCGATCGGTAATTCTCTTTTTTATATATGACTTCATTTATTTGCTCGTGGCTGTTCTGGGTTTCACTGGTGCTCAGGCTTTTCTCTAGTTGCAGCGAGTGGTGGCTGCTCTCCACTTGTGGTGTGCGGGCTTCTCATTAAGGTGGCTTCTCTTGTAGAGCAGGGCCTGTGGGCTTCAGTAGCTGCAGCTCCTGGACTCCAGAGCACAGGCGCAGTAATTGTGGTACATGGGCGTAGTTACTCCACGGAATGTGGGACTTTTCCAGATCAGGAACTGAACCTGTGTCTGCTGCAGGGGCAAGTAGATTATTTATCCCTGAGCCCAGCACTTAGTAATTTTTAGAGCCTCTTTGCATCCTTTCGCTTAATTCTCCAAACCGCCCGGAGAATCAGGGGAAATAAATCATTGTTGCCATTTGACTGGTGAAAAAAGAAGGTTGAGTGACTTGCCCAAAAATCTCATTAAGAGAATTAAGTTCTGGACTCCTGGCGTCTGCTGAGCCTGATACTGGTTTAGGTCCAGCAGTTTTCCATGACATCCTGCTTCTGAGTGAGGACCAACTGCTTGAGAGAAGCTGAAAACAGGGCATCCTTCCAGAATTTCGGCCCATCCCTGGTTTCCTCCAGAGTCCCACTGGCAGCCTGCTCTCTGCCTCCTGCAAGGGCATGCAGCCCTGAAGCCAGGGAGGTGTGACGAGCAGGGGACCCTGGCCAAGCCCCTAGAATATTTGTGTGTTGATAGCAAAAGGGGAGGAGCCCCAGAAACCAGTCACAGACAATGGGAGGGAAGGAGTCATGCCAGAATTCCTCCCTGTGTGGAAGAAAGGAACAGTTGTTCAGATCGAAAGTGCCCACTGAGAACCAAAAAGGAAAGAAAAGCTAATACAACAAAACTCTACACCTAGTCGCACTGTGGTACAATTTCAGAGCAATGTGGATAAAAACGCAGGGGGATATTAAAGCTTTCAGAGAGAGAAAGAGAAATGCAGGAAAAAAAAAAAAGTTGCCTGTAAAGGAAAGAGAGACAATAGAGTTGTTGGTGAATGTGGCGATCGTAATAGAGCAGTGTGCTGAGAACAGTCTACGGAGTGGGTGGCTGGGACTGGGCCGCCCCGTTCGTGGTGACCTTTACGGCTGCCTCGGGAGCCACTAGCCCCAGCATCCTTGGAGGCTCAGGAGTAAGAGAAGATTCGGAAACAGGGCCTTTCTCTGGGGCAGTCCCCTTCCATGTCTGTTGTTCCTGTAGGGTGGTCTGGTTGGTTCAGAACGCACAAGGCTCTGGAGGGGCCAGGAATCCAGGCTCCTTGTGTTGGGCTGAGTTCAGCCCCTCCTCAGAATGGAAGGAGGTGACTCTGCGACCTAGTCACTCAGTTGAGCTGTGTCCATTTCCTCTTTACACAGCTCCGGGCTGCTCCCCCACTCACCCTTCCAGCCTCAGGCTCTGGTTGCCCCCTGAATGATGCGTCTTCTTGGGTGGCTGGTTTGGGGGGACTGGCAGTGACCCGTTTAGGCTGGAGATGCTGGGATTTTAGGTCCCTGGACTTCACCCTGGACTTGAGCTAAGGACAGTGCACACTCTTGGAAGCGGAGCTGAGGGTGGACCTTGGAAGGATATAGATACAAAAAATCTTAGGGAGGGACTGGGGGGACAGTCCAGCCTGTGACAGCAGGGTCTCAGAGGACACGTGCTGAGGGGCTTCATGCTCGCGGGGGAGATGGGGGAGGTTATCCGTGTTTCAGTGGGATGTTCCCTGAACAAGAAAGGAAAGCATCACCTCCCAGCCCCCTGCAGCTTGTGGCCTGGGTTGCCCGAGTGTTGGCTGGGGTGGAGAGCGTCCCCAAGGGGAGAACGATGACCAAGAATAAGGCAGGAGGTGGCTGGCAATTCCCTCTGCTAACTTGGTGTACTCAGGAAATGCTGGATCCTGTGTTTCTGAAAACTCGGGAGATGGAGTAGAAACTCAGAGAGGAGAGGGTGAATCATCCCAGGTCAGTCCTAATGGGTACACGGAAAGCTCTGGGTTATTTTGCTTCCTGCCTCTGTCGTTCGGACCAACCTCCTGCTGAGCTCCCCTCTTCTCCCTTCTCATTGGTTGGCATCCTGTGCTTGACCCTCTGCCCTTCGTAACTGCCTTTCCTGGGGTTTCATGATCAGGCCCAGTAGGAGATTGCCAGGCCATCACAGCCTGCCTTCCAGACAGCTAACAGCTCTATCCCCAGTGCTGGGAAATAGCAGCAAAAGAGTGTCTCCAAGAGACCCCTGGTGTGTGACTCATAATAGGTTTTGAGGAAGGTTGGTGGGTAAACAATGGAGACACTGGGGAGATTAGAAAGTCTCTGCATTTGCAGCTTCTTCTGTGACTTCAGTCACTCTCTGCTGCTGTTGGGTTTCTTCCTTTTTCAACACTGATTTTCTAAGCATTGGTATGTGTAAGTCAGTTTGCAACATAAGAAGTTCTTTTATAAATCTGACTCTTAATGGAGTCCTTACATATAGAGGAAAAGGTGCCTGTTACTGTGATCTTTTTAAAGATGAGGAACCCGAGGCTCAGAAAGGTGAAGTGGGGGGCCCAGGGCTGTCCGGCTGCTCAGTGACAGTCTGGACCTGATGCTGCACCGTGGATGTCCCTTCTCCTAAAGTCCTGTCATGTCCACGCAGATGTAGCACTGGGAACGGCAGACAGGTATAGCTATCAGTTTGCTCTCTGTGGAAGGCGACTGTGCATGAGTAATTGGGTCGCACATCCCCTCACCTCTTTGCTTTCTGGCTCATTGTCTCCTGAGCATTTAAGACTGAATAAATAATTAAATAGGGTTGCAGTGCAGACCAACTCCTTCTCTTTGCCCCTAAAGCAGGGAGAAGTAGCCAGACTGTAGTCCTGTTTGCCTTTTAATAACCCACAGAACAGTGTCCCTTCCCTTATCGCTAGTTTGTGTGACACATCCCCTCACCTCTTTGCTTTCTGGCTCATTGTCTCCTGAGCATTTAAGACTGAATAAATAATTAAATAGGGTTGCAGTGCAGACCAACTCCTTCTCTTTGCCCCTAAAGCAGGGAGAAGTAGCCAGACTGTAGTCCTGTTTGCCTTTTAATAACCCACAGAACAGTGTCCCTTCCCTTATCGCTAGTTTGTGTGTGTGTGTGTGTGTATGTATGAATTCACTAAATATCTTCTAGTCCTAGGACAGGACTCAAAGATGATTTAGACCTGGCCCTTTCCATTTTGGGGCTTCCAGGACATTTGTGGAGTCATCTATCTACCCACTCGCTTATCCCCTTATACACCGATCCACCCATCATCCAGCTATCCCTCCACCCAAAAGACATTTAGTAAGCATCAACAAAGCACTGAGTGCTGCTCTCAGCACTGACAATGAAGTAAGAAAAAAGAAGGAACAAGCAAAGCCTCATGGAGGGTCTGTTCCATCAGAGCCATAAACAAAGTCAACACGTTAATGCACAACACCCGGGGGAGTAAGTGCTTTGAAGGAGGTTGAAGGGAGGAAAGGACAGAGATGCTCTGATGGACACAAGAGGGCAGGGTACCATCTACCAGGCGAGAAAAGGGAGGTCTTCACTGGTGATACTAAGTGCTATTTGCAGATCAGCATCTGCACCACACTTCCTTTCCCCACCCAAGGTTTCTCAAGAAGCCAGCTCACGTGGGAAGCTCCCTGTACAAAAGTTAGTTCACGTGTATTAAGTATTGAACAGTTTGTCTCTAGCCTCCGGCATCCTTGCCAGTCTGAGCCCTTCTTTCAGCCTCAGAGGACGGGGTTGTTGGTTTATGGTCGGCATGATAATAGGAATCTCTCCGTGGGATTTGTGTGTCTGAAACACATTCCCTGTGAATGATGCCCTAAGCAAACGACGCAGGCTCCGGGTACCACCAACTGCAGGGGCAAACTGAAAGCTTCAGGATCGTTACAGACTTTGGATTCTGGAACAAGCCTGTGCCCTGCCTCTAACTGAGTCTACAACCTTGGCACAGTCACCTCTTGGAGGCTGGCTTGTCTTGTCTGTTAAATGAGGAGCACTTTGCTCACGAAGTTGCTATGGCCACCTTGTTAAAAAAAATGCACATGAGGACCAGTGAGCTTTCAGTTTGTAAGGGGACAGGGCTGGAGCTAGCATCTAAGTTTTCTGATTTCTTTCTCAAGGCAATTTTCCTCAAAAATTGTTAAACCGCTGTTTATTGACCACTGGCTGTGTTCTAAACATTATCTTGAATCCGTCTTTGTGCACTTGATGGTTTAATGCTCACGATAGCCCCGTTCTGTGAAGACTGCTTTGCTCAACTTTCCAGTGAGACCGAGGCTTAGAAAAGGACAGTGACCCACCCAAAAGTCCACAGCCAGTAGATGATAGCCCAGGAACCAGAACCCGGGGCCGTCACCTCCAGAGCCCGCATGGTCAGCAGGCTGTATAGTTGGTTAGCGAGGCTTTCTGTCATGTTTTGGGTGTGACTGTACTCAGCAGGCCAGCCCACTCTTCCACCTTTGAACATGACTGTAATTGGAACGGCAAGGGAGACTTTATTCACATCCTTTCTATGTTTTGCACTTAGAAGCTATCAAAACCTTTGCTTCCTACTATGTGTCCTTCTGGAGTAGAGCTTATCAAACGGGGCATTGCAGTCATTATCTGCTCACCTATCTATTTCCCCAAACTGAGTGCAAGTTCTTGAGGCTTTATCTGTGTGTTCCCAAATCCAGGCAGAAAGTTTAGCACAGGGATGGAGCTTGACAGTATTAGTAATAATAATTAAGCCAACAACAGTCCTCTGTTGAATGTATTTTAATAGGTCCAGGGCTGGATGACATTTTTTACATACATCACCTTATCTAATCCTCACAACAGCCCACTTTGGTGAATAGTATTATTTCACATTAGAAGTGTAAAAACCTGAGCCTCACTGAGAGAAGGTCACACCACTAGAAAGTGGCAGAGTGAGAGCTTGACCTTGGACCTGCCTGACTCCAGACACGCCCTTCCCCTGGTGAATTACCTGGGTTCATCTGTTTATGCTCATGACGCAAAGAATAGGAAAAAGAACCCAGTCCTCTGAAAGATGCTTTCTGCCCCCTCTCCATTCATCCATCTTCAGAGTGGAATTTCCGACAGAACCTGAGAGGCCGTCCGAGGATGTGGAGAAGGATACTGATTTGTGCTAAATGCCTCCCATGAATTGTTTCCATTCCTCTCTCTCCCACACAAATGGAGACTTGCCAAACAGATGTAGGTATACGTCAGTCACCTACCCTCCAAGAGGCATTTATAATGGATTCATTCATTCATTTTTCCAAGAAGTAATTGAAGATCTACTGTGTACCATGTACCATTCAAATTTATTCAGAAATAAATAAAACCCTGGCCTTCCCTTCACTGCCTCTCACTGTGGAAATACAATCAACACATAATGAGATCTATTCAGGATTGGACCCGAGGCTTGGTCTTGGGTACACAGAGTTGATAAAGGATGCTCTCGGGGGGCACTCAGGTGATGAGAGGGTAGTTGGCAGACAGAAGGAGGAGTCGCTGAGGGTCCTATCAGGTGACCGTTTAACAAGCCAGAGACTGCAGGTCCACAAGGGCTTGTTGAGAACTCATGACCCAAGAAAGGAGGTTTAAAGGACTGGACAGGTCAGCAGGCCTTGGGCGGGGGAGGGGGCTGCGGCGGCGGGAGAGGGGGCTGCGGCGGCGGGGGNAACTTTGAAATAATACTCACCTGTGTTTGATTCTTGACCCTGTGACTCAGCTGTGGGACCTTGGACAAGTACTTAACCTTTCTGAATCTCAATTTCCATATCCATAAAATGGAGAAAATAACAGTACCTACCCCTTAGGGTGGTTGTGTTGACCAAATAAACACAATTCTGGGATCATAATTAGGTAGGCAATAAATGTCTGATTACTATTATTATTACTAGTACTACCACCTTGAGGATTATTATTATCCTGGACTCAAATAAGCCTAAAGTCATGAAACACTCTTTCCCATGAGGTGCTCATTCTCAGTAGAGATGTGTATAAGAGACAGGCAGGAGCGAAAGCACAGCTGCATGAGGTAGCGTGAGGGACACTGGAGGCCTCACTCGTGCAGTTAGTTTATGCTTATACAACTGAAATATGAGGCAGGATGTTGTGGTTATATATATATATATATATATATTTCACCTGGTCACGGATGCCTCCACGTTTGCCTTTTCCTTTCTGTTCTGGAATATTGGAGCTGGAAGGACTGTTAGACACCAGCTGATCTTATCTACTTGCCCCAAAATGNTGGTTATATATATATATATATATATATTTCACCTGGTCACGGATGCCTCCACGTTTGCCTTTTCCTTTCTGTTCTGGAATATTGGAGCTGGAAGGACTGTTAGACACCAGCTGATCTTATCTACTTGCCCCAAAATGGGGCCACAGTCAAGGTCACACAGCTTGAAATCTGTAAGAGGCGAGCAGGGTGACCAGGAGAGTTCTTTGGGAAACTGTACCGAGACTACCTCATACTTTAATGGAGGGAGTTTGGAAGCCTCACTATAACCTTGTATCTATTTTTTTCAGGAAATAAGACCTTGCTTTAATAACAAGAATTGTAATATTTCTTGAGACCCATAACTTGCAAACCATTATGCTCAGTATGTTCTATAATGCAGTCTCATGTAATCCTCCCCAAACCCTCTCAGTTAAGTGTTAGTAACCCAATCTACAGATGAGAAAACTGAGGAAACGCAAGCAACGGACCAGACACTCACAGGAGAGATAGTACAGCCAAATTCATGTCTGTCTGGCTCAATGTCATTAGTTTTCTCCTTGAATTGCTAAAGGGTTAAATGATCACTGAAGGTTTCTGATCCGATCTAAAGATTATTAAAGAGATTAGAGCTGGATAGGGAGTGTGTTCCAGAAAGCTTCTGCATTTTCACTTTATTCCGTCGGCATTATCTTGGGAAATAAAATAGGGTTGCTGGTAGACACATTGTAAGTAGATGATTAGTTTAAAATAAAAAAGTTTCATTTTCTATAATGGGACCTCCTTAAATAGGTCACTCTATATCTGTCTAGAGGCAAAGAGATAACTCTACATAAATATAGCCAACTATAGATACATAAAGATAGGTCTCCATGTATTTTTATCACACGTGAATACATAGGTACATGTATGTAATATGCATATGCAAATCTTTGATATACATTTATCCACTCTTAACTGTTCACAGGCGTAAACTTACTTCATTTGATTTTGGGCCGGGATCTTTCCTCACCTTCTGGGCGCTTACCTAGGGAAAAGTTAACACACAGATGGAGTCATCTCTAATGCAGTGACTGGATCCACACCTCACTGTCACGTTGCAATCTCTCTCTCTCCCCTTCCTGCCAATCAAGCCCCAAGTCTTTCCGTGCCATGGTGTATCTTATTTCTACCCCATTAGCTAACTGCTCACTTCAGCTGCCCTAATCTCAGGTCTTATCCTCTCTCCCTTAGGCCAGGCCTTCTTCCGTTTCTGCACATTATTGAAAGAGGCAATTCTCTGTTGTTCCTGGCCATCCTGTAAGCATCCATGTAGGATGCCGATAGCTTTCCTGGCCTCTACCATTAAATGCCAGTCATACCTTTTACCCAGTTGTGACAACCAAAAATGCGTCCATTACCAGGTATCTCTTGCAGGGCAAAATTGTCCCCCAGTCCAGGTCCTAGACAATTATGAATAGCTAACTCACTGGTCTCCCAGGTTCTAGTCTCCCCACACAATGTGATCACGCTACTCTGTTGCTGAAAAGAATAAATAAATCTCAGATCCTTAATGCCTAAAGACTAATCAGGCCTTTGGCAATATGGTTCTGACATGTGTCATCATTTTATTCTCCTCAAGGCCCAGTGGCCGTCCCCAGTCTGTGAGAGAGTGGGCCTGCAGTCCTCCTGGAAGTGGCCCCGCTGGGAGGCCGTGTCGCATGCATTTGCCACCTTGTTGTATGTACTCAAGCAAGTCTGTCTCCTGAGCCTCTGCTTTTCCACCTGTGCTATGGGTATAAGGGAACTTGAGCGTCAGTAACTCTAAGACAAGGTAGGGAATGCTAAAGCTCTAATACAAGCCAGAAAATGCTGAAGTTCCTGAAGTGAGGAATGAGACGAAGTATTCTGGGGAGTCAGAAGGTAGAGCAATTCCTTCTGGCTAAGCCTGCAGATGGGGAAACCCCCGAGGAGTTCCCCACGGAGAGTACATTGGAGGTAGCCATGAAGCCTGCCCGGTATGTCAGCTTACAGATGTGGAGGTGAGGAATAGCAATGAGAGCAACCTTTCAGGCAGAGGAGACCCCAGAGCACTGAACAGGAACCGTGAGTTCCCAGGTGGTCAAATACTCAGCCTGGTGCCTGCCCTACGGTCGGCACTTGGCAGAGTTGGGGGCACCGATAGGGGAATCACACGTTTTGAGAAGGGTGTCTCAAAGCCATACATTTTGAGATTTAAGTGGTTGATGAACTTGAACTGCAGGACTTCCCAGCTTACTCGGTGGGGAGGGGCCTTGTTTCCAGCTGTACCTTAGTCATAATAGAAGGTGGGTTGAGAACAGTGAGGGAGATGGAATTAAAGCCTGGGAGGAGGTCGTTCAGGCTGCATTGACATGCTGAAAGGCACTCGTGATGAGGGCATGGGATGGAGAGAAAGAACGTTTTGGAGAAAGAAACTATTTTGTAGATCAAGCTATCAGGAGTCATGATTTCTTAGCAGCTTTGGGGCGTGCTGGCTGCGTATTCTGCCTCCAAAGCCCATTTCAGGATGTTCTGTGATCTTGGGCAAGTCACTTTCACTCCCTGAGCCTGTTTCCTCATCTGTAGCACTAAGAGTTTGGACTGTTTTCTTACAATCCCTCCAGTTTATGCACAGTCTGAAGCCTGGAAGAAGACTTGCCAGAGTACTTGAAGGCCCAGCCCCTTTGCTGATCAGCTGTCACTCGGCGAATGGCCAGGAGAACCCCCAGTGGGTCAGCAGGCCTCAGCCCTGCTGGGGCTAGCTGTTGGGACCAGACACAGGTGACGGGAAGGGAAGGACATTACTTGGGAGAATATGCATGTTCACAGCTCCGAGGATTAAAGGCCCGTGNGGATCCACACCTCACTGTCACGTTGCAATCTCTCTCTCTCCCCTTCCTGCCAATCAAGCCCCAAGTCTTTCCGTGCCATGGGGTATCTTATTTCTACCCCATTAGCTAACTGCTCACTTCAGCTGCCCTAATCTCAGGTCTTATCCTCTCTCCCTTAGGCCAGGCCTTCTTCCGTTTCTGCACATTATTGAAAGAGGCAATTCTCTGTTGTTCCTGGCCATCCTGTAAGCATCCATGTAGGATGCCGATAGCTTTCCTGGCCTCTACCATTAAATGCCAGTCATACCTTTTACCCAGTTGTGACAACCAAAAATGCGTCCATTACCAGGTATCTCTTGCAGGGCAAAATTGTCCCCCAGTCCAGGTCCTAGACAATTATGAATAGCTAACTCACTGGTCTCCCAGGTTCTAGTCTCCCCACACAATGTGATCACGCTACTCTGTTGCTGAAAAGAATAAATAAATCTCAGATCCTTAATGCCTAAAGACTAATCAGGCCTTTGGCAATATGGTTCTGACATGTGTCATCATTTTATTCTCCTCAAGGCCCAGTGGCCGTCCCCAGTCTGTGAGAGAGTGGGCCTGCAGTCCTCCTGGAAGTGGCCCCGCTGGGAGGCCGTGTCGCATGCATTTGCCACCTTGTTGTGTGTACTCAAGCAAGTCTGTCTCCTGAGCCTCTGCTTTTCCATCTGTGCTATGGGTATAAGGGAACTTGAGCATCAGTAACTCTAAGACAAGGTAGGGAATGCTAAAGCTCTAATACAAGCCAGAAAATGCTGAAGTTCCTGAAGTGAGGGATGAGACGAAGTATTCTGGGGAGTCAGAAGGTAGAGCAATTCCTTCTGGCTAAGCCTGCAGATGGGGAAACCCCCGAGGAGTTCCCCACGGAGAGTACATTGGAGGTAGCCATGAAGCCTGCCCGGTATGTCAGCTTACAGATGTGGAGGTGAGGAATAGCAATGAGAGCGACCTTTCAGGCAGAGGAGACCCCAGAGCACTGAACAGGAACCGTGAGTTCCCAGGTGGTCAAATACTCAGCCTGGTGCCTGCCCTACGGTCGGCACTTGGCAGAGTTGGGGGCACCGATGGGGGAATCACACGTTTTGAGAAGGGTGTCTCAAAGCCATACATTTTGAGATTTAAGTGGTTGATGAACTTGAACTGCAGGACTTCCCAGCTTACTCGGTGGGGAGGGGCCTTGTTTCCAGCTGTACCTTAGTCATAATAGAAGGTGGGTTGAGAACAGTGAGGGAGATGGAATTAAAGCCTGGGAGGAGGTCGTTCAGGCTGCATTGACATGCTGAAAGGCACTCGTGATGAGGGCATGGGATGGAGAGAAAGAACGTTTTGGAGAAAGAAACTATTTTGTAGATCAAGCTATCAGGAGTCATGATTTCTTAGCAGCTTTGGGGCGTGCTGGCTGCGTATTCTGCCTCCAAAGCCCATTTCAGGATGTTCTGTGATCTTGGGCAAGTCACTTTCACTCCCTGAGCCTGTTTCCTCATCTGTAGCACTAAGAGTTTGGACTGTTTTCTTACAATCCCTCCAGTTTATGCACAGTCTGAAGCCTGGAAGAAGACTTGCCAGAGTACTTGAAGGCCCAGCCCCTTTGCTGATCAGCTGTCACTCGGCGAATGGCCAGGAGAACCCCCAGTGGGTCAGCAGGCCTCAGCCCTGCTGGGGCTAGCTGTTGGGACCAGACACAGGTGACGGGAAGGGAAGGACATTACTTGGGAGAATATGCATGTTCACAGCTCCGAGGATTAAAGGCCCGTGTTCTTATCACCGCCAAACAGAGTATTATAAATCCAGTCTTAGAATACCAAATCCTTTTGCAGCTTGGCCGTTGTGAGGGAATATTAAAAAGGCCGAAGACAGCAATAATCAGTTTCCGAATGACACGTTGTCAAATAAAGCATTTCTCACATTATCCTTTTCTCTCCTTTCTCTGGCACCTTCTCCCGTGCCTGGATATTTTAACAGGAAAAATAGATTAAAATGGGGGCAGGCTCTGTGGAGTTCTAAGTGTGACTTTTCCGAAGGCTCTCTCAGTGGGGCGGTTTTGAGGGTGCTTTGAATGTTTCACCTCTGTGTGGTTTCCGGTGTTTGATATCGTGTATGTAAGCAAACCAGCTGGAGGCTTGAGCACTGGGATAAAGGCAGAGCCGCAAGGAGGGGCCGTCCCGGGTCTGATAAGGTGTCCCCTGGACAGTGCAGTCAGAGCTGGTACTGGGACTGCCAGATTTACGCTTCTCTGGCGAAGTCAGGGCAAGTTTTAGGCGTCTGGGTGTTCATTAAGCACCTTCCTGGGCCAAGCTCTACATTTTAGGCTGGATAAATGAAAGCTTAGAAACTCTAGTTGGAAAATGGTCAACCAGACTGTTGGGTTGTAGCAGTGGAGCTGGATAACTGACAGCCATGGGATTTGAGCAGTAGGCAGGTACAACCTCATCCCAGCTTGCAGAGGCAAATATGCTCCCCGAGGAGGTAATGGCCAAGCTGAGGTGGCTGGGTGCATTGAGATGAGCAGATGAAGACGAGTGTATCTGTTTCCCCAGCGATACCTGGTTACCCCATCACGTCAGTTTGCCCTTGACATCACCCACCCTCACCCATGCCTGGCTCCACTGAGAGAGCTGAGACCCAGTGTCAGTAACAGAAGAAGGGAAGTGGGCAGATCCTGCTCTAGAGAGCCTTCTGGTAGGGAACGTCCCAGAACAAACGGGAACACACACTCCTTCTCCCGTCTCTTTCCCACTTCCTGCCCGTCAGTTTAGAGAAATCTTCAGCCCCATAAGAAGAAGGTAGAAGTCATCACCCAAGGCTGTGCTTTTTGCAGTTTCGCAGAAACTGACCCCTAACCAACAGACTGGGACTTTTACTTCTGGAACTTGCTGCTGCTGCTCCTATCTTGTTGGTCTCAGGCTGCCCTAGAGGGAACATAGTCCGAATCGGATTTGGCATCGGGTTGTCCCTGAGGCCACCAGGACCTCAGCTTGCCACCCCTTCGAGCCTTGGATTCTTCTTAACTTGCTTTCTAACAATCCACAGCCTTCTGCTTGCGTCCTCCTCTGCCTCCTGCGCGCCCTGCTCACCCTGAAGCATTTTCTCCCCTGCTGGGGTCTGTGTTTGCTCTTGGCGGGCAGACTCGCTGGCTGGACACTCTGGCCCTGCTCCCCTTTCCAGCGACAGCTCCTGCTTTTGTTTGCTTGCCCTGAAGGAAGACCGCCAGGAAGTGGGGGTCCAGACCCTCAGGAGTGGAGTGGCGCAGCAGCCTGGACCTGTCCTAGTGGATGCAGGTCAGAGTTTCTCCCTGACCCTGAGTTACTTTTCTGCTTTCTTTGGGTGGGACGTCCCACTAGGACACGCTTCTCTTGCAACCCTTTGCTTGTGCACAGTAAGCTTCAGTTTTCAAGGGCCGTCACAGCACTGTCCAGATTTCATTTACACGGCAACCTTGTGGGTGCCACAAATGAGTGTCATGGGTCTCCATGTGCTCAGCCCTGAACGCCACATGTCACATCCGTGAACTCACATCTACCTCCCTGGATAAGGACACTTTTTACACACATTTGTGAATGAGAAAATTGTGATTCAGAGAGGTTTGGACCTTTGTTCAAGATTGCCCAGTTTTTATGTGATAGCATAAGACTATAGAGAAGTCTTTCTGATCCCTAGCCTTTGACCCTAACTGTGTGCTATACTATTCCAAGTAGTACCAAGTCCATTTTACAGATGAGTAAACTGAGGGTCTGGAGGGCATTGAGGAAATTCGAGATCACACAGTGAATAAACAAGGAAATTCAAGATCACACGAGTGAACTTGAATTCAGAACATTTTCCTGCATGCTCTGAGCCTAACCCACCACTCTTTTAGGGTCTAGGAAGGAAGGTAGGGCTGGTCAGTGGTGCTAGAAACATCATCTGAGCTGCTACTGTGTCTTGGATGAGGCCCCCGGAGCCCTTTAGGAGCCCAGCCTGGGGGGTGTCTGTTTCAGTGGGTCAGTGGCACTATGAACCCTTGATCCCTGGAATTCTCTTTGGCCTAAGTTTTCACAGTGAAATCCAGATCTAAATGGAAGCCATATGGCCATTGGATTAGCTGAGAGCTTAGCTGGTGGGAGCAAAGGTCAGGACAGGCTGGGGAGTGAGGGGCAGGGAGCCTGTACCACAATAAGAGGGTTGGAGCCACTGGCTTGGGGTCACATCAAATGAGTTGGCAGATCATGAAGCTAAACGCCTCAAGCTCAGCTTCCATCAAAGTGGAGTGAGGGAGGTGGGGGGTCTCCCTCTGCTGCCTCCTCCTGGGGGTTCTCTGTGCTGGGAAATCTGTGTCTGAAGTTGCCCAGGTAAGTTGAGGAAGCAGAAGTGAGGCTGATTACACCTTGAGCACCTGGCCCCTCCCACCCCAAGCAGAACTGTGAATCTGTGATGAAGTTCAGCAACACTACCTGCGTCAACAGCCTCCTGTCTTTGGGCCTCTTTCCTCACATAACATAGGACAGTTCAGTTCAGTTCAGTTGCTCAGTCGTGTCTGACTCTTTGCGACCCCATGAATCACAGCACGCCAGGCCTCCCTGTCCATCACCAACTCCCGGAGTTCACTCAGACTCGCGTCCATCGAGTCCGTGATGCCATCCAGCCATCTCATCCTCGGTCGTCCCCTTCTCCTCCTGCCCCCAATCCCTCCCAGCATCAAAGTCTTTTCCAATGAGTCAGCTCTTCTCATGAGGTGGCCAAAGTACTGGAGTTTCAGCTTCAGCATCATTCCTTCCAAAGAAATCCCAGGGTTGATCTCCTTCAGAATGGACTGGTTGGATCTCCTTGCGGTCCAAGGGACTCTCAAGAGTCTTCTCCAACACCACAGTTCAAAAGCATCAATTCTTTGGTGCTCAGCCTTCTTCACAGTCCAACTCTCACATCCATACATGACTACTGGAAAAACCATAGTCTTGACTAGATGGACCTTAGATGGCAAAGTAATGTCTCTGCTTTTGAATATACTATCTAGGTTGGTCATAACTTTTCTTCCAANTTGGTGCTCAGCCTTCTTCACAGTCCAACTCTCACATCCATACATGACTACTGGAAAAACCATAGCCTTGACTAGACGGACCTTAGTTGGCAAAGTATTGTCTTTGGTTTTGAATATGCTATCTAGTTTGATCATAACTTTTCTTCCAAGGAGTAAGTGTCTTTTAATTTCATGGCTGCAGTCACCATCTGCAGTGATTTTGGAGCCCCCCAAAAAAGTAAAGTCTGACACTGTTTCCACTGTTTCTCCATCTATTTCCCATGGAGTGATGGGACCGGATGCCACGATCTTCATTTTCTGAATGTTGAACTTGAAGCCAACTTTTTCACTCTCCTCTTTCACTTTCATCAAGAGACTTTTTAGTTGCTCTTCACTTTCTGCCATAAGGGTGGTGTCATCTGCATATCTGAGGTTATTGCTATTTCTCCCAGCAATCTTGATTCCAGCTTGTGCTTCTTCCAGTCCAGTGTTTCTCATGATGTACTCTGCATAGAAGTTAAATAAGCAGGGTGACAATATATAGCCTTGATGAACTCCTTTTCCTATAGGGATACCTAACATGCACAGGTGTGAAGGTAAATGAGAGAGCATAGCAAAGTGTTTAGCTTCCCTGGTGGCTCAGATGGTAAAGTGTCTGCCTGCAATGCGGGAGACCTGGGTTCAATCCCTGGGTCAGGAAGATCCCCTGGAGAAGGAAATGGCAACCCACTCCAGTACTCTTGCCTGGAAAATCCCATGGACAGAGGAGTCTGGTATGTTAGAGTCCATGGGGGTTGCAAAGAGTCAGACATGACTGAGTGATTTCACTTTCACTTTTCACTTTCATTGGTAAGGGTTTGGGAATCCAAGACAAGTTTTGCAGAATGAGCATCCTGGGGCAGAGGTAATGTGTGTGTTACTTGTTCAGTTGTGTATGACTTTTTGTGGCCCCATGGACTGTACATAGCCTGCCAGGCTCCTCTTTCTGTGGAATTCTCCAGGCAAGAATACTGGAGTGGATAACCATTCTCTTCTTCAGGGGATCTTCCCAAACTAGGGATCAAACCTGGGTCTCCTGCTTTGCAGGCAGATTCTTTACTGTCTGAGTCACCAGGGAAGCCATCAGGGGCAAAAGGTCAATCATTCATTCATTCAGCATTAAATATGTACTTTCTGAATGCTGTTCACAATAGCAGTAGCTGTGAGCAGTTATATGTGCCTCACACAACACTAAATACTCTATGGGCATCTCACTTAGCCTCACAATGATCCATTGAGGTGCTACTGAATACTGCCTTCATATAACCCATGAGGAAACCAAGGCTCTGAAAGGTAGTGACCTAGTGAAGGTCACACAGCTTCTAAGTAGGAGAACGTGGACTAAAGCTGTGTCACTCTGACGTCAGCTCTTGGCGTCTGTGCACGATACAGGAGTTCCCCGAGGTGCTTTATGCGTTGATCCAGCACTGCGTGCATGACCTGGGAGGGTTGTTGGGATTTGGTGGGGGAAGAAAGCCAATATGATGATATACGGTAATTGCCTGTGGACAGGTTGGTTAAGCCTCATCTTTCCCAGGTCAGTTTTGGTTCTGGGTCTGAGAAAAGGGCCACACACCCATAACTGGAGTGGGCAGAGTGGGGATGAAGGGCTCTGGGAGGAGGGAAGGTCTGCAGGGAGGGTTATGGAGAACAAAACATCCAAAGATGAGAAGGGATGAATCAGGCAAAATTGAAGTCTTCACTGCAAAGGCTGCCTTGAGACGTGCCCACTGAATCTTGGATTTGCAAACCGCATTTTTCCTCCCCTTCCTCGGGTTCCCTTTTTCTCTGTGCACCCTCACCATCTTTCTCACTTTTCTTTTCCTTCCCTTTGGGCTATAGAATCACTGTGCAGTAGCCACTGGCTATGCAGTGAAGAGCTGGGTCCACCACATTTTGGCCTTTTATTCCTAGCTAGACCTAGGATCAAAACCTGTGTGACTTTATGCAATTATATAAACTCTCGGAACCACCTTTTCCTCGTTTCGTTTATGGAACAGAACTTACAATCCCTTATCCCAGAGGATTGTCTTGAAGCTTAAATAAAATAACATTAAAAATAGTAAGGGGCGGGTCTTCTGTTTTTTTTTTTGTTTGTTTTTTTTGGTATGAAGTGATAGGGTTCTTCTTGCCTCCTTTTTCTCTTCACTCATCTCTCTTATCATCTCTTCCCTCCACACTCCACCCTCTGTCTCTTGCCTTTCTTATCTCTGATGCAAAAAAACTGACAATACCACGTCACACATGGCTTCTAGAACTAGAGCAGCCTCTATTATATGTTCTGCGGAGGAAAAGGGGCTGTGTTCTTATTTTTCTAGGGCTCCAGTGGTGCCACACACACATTTGATGTACACTTGACAGATTGCACCCACCCACACACATAAGTACATACACTTATAGCTTTGTTTGGTTTGTATATTTACTTCTTAGTTCTGACATCCAGAGAAACCTTCCTGGGGATCCCAGAGTAACTCATCGCCAGAGTCAAAGCGGGGCTATCAGCCCACGCCTGTAGCCCTGGCCACCTCCGAGCCCACTCCCACCCACTCCCCATGAAGGTGATGAGTTCTAGCTTAGAGACCTGAAGGACTTGAAAAAAAGAATCTCATTTTTAGTCAATAGGACGGCTGAATCATTTTAGTAAATGATGTTCTTCTTAGCCTAAACAGGTATCTTTAACAGCAGTCATCTCCCCACAAAGATAATCTGTTCAGGGTTAGTTAACATCTGTCATCTTTGTTAGATGTTATACAAGTGGTCTTCAGAAACTGCCCTTGCCTTTAATGAGTCAAGGCAGAACAATGGGTATGGTCGAAATAACACAGGTTTTAAAGCTAAAAAGCCAAACACACACACACACACACACACACA